>JAIUZE010066667.1:0-68857 GCA_022085475.1 Heliosperma pusillum | reverse complement strand
ACATAAAATCAACATATTCATTTCATGTTATTTTATTAGGACTTCTAACATGTGAATTATTCTATCATACCAAAACCCGTTTGACTAAAAGGATATTAAATTAAACTACGGTCTCGTCTTATAATTTCTAACATGTGAGAAATAATAATTTAATGAAAACCTTTTTAATTAAATATTTTTACTTATTAATATTTCTCGCTTGCTAAATTATTACAAAACGCGATAAAAATGACGATAACTCAAAAACCGTCCCGAGTCCCAAGGTGGGACCCACGGGCTGAATTGGGCCGGATCCCACATGGGCCGGGAATGGGCCTACGGCTTGTTTTGGCTAAAATGGGGCTGTTTTGATTAAACTTTCTAAAACCGATTTCTAATATTTTCCAGCATGCTTAACATATTTAAAACCCGTCAAAACAACAACATAACAATCAAACATCGACACAACCCAAAGACCAAAACCCGGACCCACCATGGACCAACCCAGACCGGGTCTGAACCGGCCTGGACCGGCTGGTTTGGTCCGGTTTGGGCTGGGTTTTCCAGCCTATTCCCACGGTTCAAAACAACATCAAACAACAACCAAATTTCAACATGTTTTAATTATCAAACAACCATTTTAACATCCATCCATACAAAATTCATGATTATGAACAAACCATAAAAATATGCCAAGAACACTAACTTATTATAAATTCATAAAACCTAATAAAAACAACTACTTATCATATTACTACTAAAAATCCTTAAATCATAAAAACATGAACCATAAACAAAGATGAACCAAAATCCAAAAGAAACAAAACTAAAGGCTATGTTACTAACTAAAATCATAAATAACCATAACATGAATCAAAAACTAAAAGCTATGTGACATTTATTCGTCGAGTAAAACGGAATTGTTACCTTAGCTAGCAAAACAATTAGCACCAAAATAATAAGAAGTATATATAATAAGAACCCTTCTACTAATCTTCACCCAAAATATACGAGTCGCCAAACTCGTCTTCAAAATCTTCCCCTATAAGAAATGACAAGAAAAACATTATTAGAACTTAAAACTTGATTTTCCATAATTAAAGTCTTGAAAACGATTTTGTCGGAATTGGAAATAAAACGTACTTGAAGATGGAGAGCGAAGAGGAGATTCTAGAAATATAAGTTAGGACGGATTTAATTAAGAAAGGAAGGTTTTATGAAGGTTTTGCTCAAGAACGATGAAGAACGGATGAAGAACGCGAAGAACGCTCAAGAACGATTAAAGAAAGTGATATTTTGATCTTAATTTGATTTGTTGAAAAATGAAAAGTTGTTAGTGAGTAGAGAGTGGTGTGGGAGCCGTGTAATTATAGGCAAAAAGGGATGTCGGGTTTTGAAATTGTTGTTACGTAATTGACTAGCGTTTAATAATTATTTCACGGTAAACGATTAAAGATAATTAACGATAAAGTTAATTAAACTAAATATCAAGATATTATGATATTGAAATGAAAAATAATGAAAATATCAAGGTCTAAGAGAGTAAGGAGTGCCGTGTGGTTTTGAGCTTGTCGGGTCTGATTTCGAGCGGTTTGCGTAATTTTCGTTAACTGATCGATAAAGTGAAATAATATCTAGATATTATGATATTGTAATCAAAAATAATGAAAATATCAAGGTCTATTAGAGGGGAAAGAGCCGTGTGGATAGGTGAGTAATCGGGTCTGATTTGTAATCGATTTGCGTAATTTCCGTTGACGGATCATTAAGTTGAAAATATCTAAGATATTCTTATTATTTTAATCAAAAGAATTAAAATATCTAATGTGAGTGGAAAACGATGACATGGGCGTGTGACTCATGCCAAAGTCGAGTTTCGATTTTGTTTCGGGATTTGCGATGACTCGGGAATAGTTAAATGACGTTCGGTTAAAACCGTAAAAGTTATTCTTTAAATTCCGAATAAATTCAAAATAATTATAATAAATTATGATAAATCTTAATAAATCTAAATAAAAATAAATCAAAAAATATTATTTTTTTAAATAAAATTTCGGTCTTCATACTTATGAGACGAGTCGGGAAAAAGTCAACGGAAGTCAAAGTTGACTGAAAAGTCGAGAAAAGTCAAAGATGACTTAAAAGTCAAGAAAAGTTTAGGACGACTTAAAAGTCAAGAAAAGTCAATGACGACTTTCAAAAAAATCAAGGAAAGTCAAAGACGACTTAAAAGTCAAGAAAAGTCAAAGATGACTAAAAACGGTCTTTTCATGAAATCTCTCAGAAATTCCAAATACGAACGCGGAATTTCAAAATAAGACTCGGAACAAAAATTCCTATTTTAAAAACTTAAGTTCTACTGCAAAGTGTTAGTAAATATTTTCCCTAGAAAAATAGGGTATATTTCGGGTTGTTACAACGTGTGACCCATCATTGGAAAGCTAAGAGAAAGGGCTTTCTTTTTCCATGTGAATCATCTTAATACGAGTTTTAGAACACAAGATATTAAAGTTTGAAGTTGACACTTTTAAAATCAACCATTCTTTCTTGTCATTTCACATTTGTTTGGTCTTTTCAACTAATTTCTTTGACATTCCGTCTTGTTTCTCTCTTGGTCTCCATGTCAAGTATAAATTCTCCAAATTCCATGTCCATTTCGCTTTGCAAGGGATCCAATGCATCAGAATGGCATCGAATCTACACAATAACACGCAAAAGCGAGAGTATCGACATTCTAACATATAACGACATCTCATCATATAGTTACAAAAAAAACCGTCACAAAAGTTACTAAGGGGAGGCATAAACATGTATACAATTATGACTCATCACTTTTTCTTGTACTATGCTCTATATCTTTGTTTTAATGCTTTTGGGTGATATGTTAACACTTATTTATCATTGGAAAACATTGATTATACCTCATTCACATGATTAATCACAGTTCTATGATGATTTTCTCATACATATTGGTCTTTACCTTGAGTAGTCGGTTGAGTCATGATTGTTCGATGGAGTAGAACTCTCATTCTCCGTTTGTACCCTTATGCTTTTCGGAATTATGGTCGAAGGGATGGGGGTACATTCTCGTGTGCTTATTGCACAAGCTAGTTTGAATATGATGACGTTGTTGTGAGGTGACTGCATTGTGTTGATCCACCCGGCTGTCAAATGTTGTATTCATGCAAGGTGGTGTCATTTGCTAGCGTACTTACTTGTTTTATCTTGACCCCCTCTTCCGTGCCGATAAGTCGGATTAGGGTTCTTGAACTCTTTCCGCTTCTGCTCGGTCGACCGAGTCTGGGATGCGAAACGTGTATCGCATGTCGAATCGGGGAACGTTCATCCCGAGTATCTAGCCAGACTTAGACTAGGATCGTATTATATGATCGTCGTCCTACCGGGAGGATTAGAGTTTTGAGTATGTGAAATGTTTATCGCATACGGTCTCGAGAAATGCTTATCCCGTGACTTGATCGTCTTAGCTTGCAAAGTACCGATGCTTTGTACATTTCATTTTCCGTGAGGGTTTGTTTAGACTAATTGGACGACGTGTTTTGTGCCCCCCCCCCCCCACCCCCCTCGATTTTAAAATCATATCGACATTAGGGGTGAGATGGAAGCCACCTAGTGTCCATAAGATTGTTTTGGATGGTTTTTTTTGTGAGTCACATTAGTTGATTGTCTCCTTTTGTTGTCCTCCCCGTTTCTAACCTCTTCGATATTATGGATGTTAATGGTGAGATGCAAACCATCTAATATATATATGATTGCCAAGGTTGCCATGTCTCACATGCTCATGTTATTTCTTAACATTTCTCATTTGATTCATTGTGTTATATGTATTTATGATGTATTCTTATATGTTCTATTTTCCCTTGTTTTTTTATAAAGTGGCTGGGAGAACCCCGAGTTATTCTCCACTGATTGTGAAATTCACTTTTAATGAATGAACAGGTTGCAGGTTGGTGTTTGCACTGGGTTTTGACGAGTGAGCTAGCGAGCCTTGGATATACAAGGACTAGCCTTTCGTGTTGTAGTTTATAGTAGTAGTATTATTTAACTCGTGTATTTATCAAGGGATCGGAATCCCTTGCATTTTTTTAATGTTATATCTTGTATAAAATATTTCTAAAATATTTCTTAAATCTAAGATTTGGTATTTTTGTGATTTAGTGACATTCGCGGTTTTACCTTTAAAATTTTTAAAATCTTGTATTTTTTGCTGCGAATTATATGTTTTCTTTATTGTATTATTGTAGGGTGTCACATACGGAATATTCAACGTTATTCAATCCCGTGCAATTATGCACGGGTTTAAAACTAGTTTTTAAATATAGAAGTGATTCCATTTATCACACTACCTTTAACATTATTATCAACATTGGTTGTATCTAAAGCAGCACAAATGATTTATAATGGCGGTTTTGGTAAAGTACCACCGCAAATTGTTTTTTTATGCGCGTCAATTCTTCATAAAACCGCCATAATAGACCTCCAAAAGCATTAAAAATTTCTTCTCGCCATTTTTGTTTTGTTTTTCTTTTGTGTCATTTCTATCAAAATCGCCATGATAGGGGTTTTACTACTAGTCTGGGCAATAACCCTTTTCTCCATTCTTGTTTGTTACAAATAGAGACTTTAGGGCCCTCCTAAATGGGAAACTGAGTTGAATTTTCCCCCATTTTTTCTCCCCTTTTGCAATCTAGACCTCATTCTGCTATCTGAAACTACGTATTTGGTTTTCTTAACATGAAAACTACCATATTCATATCGTTGAATCGTCATCATGCATAGACCGAGAAATTTGACCATTAAATTTCAATTAATCAGTACTTTGATTATTCAACATTTCCTACTAATTTTAAAACATGTTCTTATCAAATCCTTTGAAACAAAGGGCTTTTTTAAACTTACATAGCATTCCCGTCACGATTTTCGATAAAACACTGTCATTCGTCATCAACTCGCCTAACATGTATGATCTAAGAGTGTAATAATCCTTTTTGTGTAGTATTTTGTCTTGTATGGCACGTTTACTTATGCATAAATATTAGATAACAACCTTTTTGTATTGTTAACACAACGGTGAGATTGCGTACATCCGAACCCCTATTAGATTGCGGGAGCCATTGATGCACTAGGATAATGTTATTGTTGTATTAGATATCTAATTTCTTTTTTTCGTTTATTAGTCCTATTATCGGGACCTGTGTTAGCTTTCTAATACAGATCTAGCACGTAGCATTGGCACTAGGCTTCCTACACCTCTTCTAAATGGCGCCAAGATTGTTGCGCCATTTTCTAGAGTCGTGTGGACCTTTTTTCATCATTTGTTCTTTATATACATCTTGTTTAAAATTATTAAATAATATTAACTCTTTCGTGAATTTTCTAAAATCCCATAACTTTCTTACCATTTTTTTGTAATGTTTAAGTTTTTATTAATTTTATTTCAGTATATCAATTTATCTTTCTAATTTGATTATGATTTTATCTTTTTAAAAATCAAATTTAGGTGGTCTAATTTCGTTAATCATAATATTTTCAATTGTTCATTTATTTTTCTAATTTGATTTCAAAAGTCTAGTTCTGCTACAAAGTTTGAATCATCAATGTGATTAATCTGACCTTAAATCTCTATATAAAATTTCATATGAGAAGGTTTAAATCCATTAATCAAACTTTTGACTTCATATTTCTAAAATTAATATTAATATCAAATTTAGGTGGTCTAATTTCGTTAATCATAATATTTTTAATTGTTCATTTATGTTTTATTTTTATTTCTTTTAATATTTTTATAAAATCGTTAGTAATTCCTTATTAATCTGTCTGAAACCAAATTCAAATATTTCACCTTTTTTTATTTCTTTTTTTTTTCAAATATGATTTTGTAAGTATAACATTGTTTTTAAATTGTTTTAATCATTCAAACATAACTAAAAAGTGTATTTTGAATTTCGTGATCGTGATCTTCCTTATAACTGATATGGGTGTTTTAGTGCTCTTCTAAGAGACACAGGGACTCTCACGCCTATTCTTAGAAGGATTCATGTGTCTTTTAAATTTACGACTGTAGCATGTAACTTTATACTATTAATCTGACTAAAATTTGTATTATAACTCTATATCATTAGCTATTACTTATAATACTGACATTTGGCCATCTTTGTTTTTTTGAAAAAAATTATTTGCCATCTTTGATCATTCCTTTGCATCCATTCATTGATCTATTAATAGTATGTAATGATCCTAAATTCTAATTCAACTCTTAACTTGATTGTTTATCCACCGACTTAGTAATTCTCAAATGCTAGGATTCAAGACAACGGATGTTGTATAGTAATCATATATCGGTAAATTTGAACACCCTTTTAACCATAATTTATTACTAGAGGCGGATAAGAGCAGGGAGATTGCGTATTCAATTAAAGAGTTTTGCGATACGTACCCTCACCGTACCTCTTACTCGAATCTCATGGATAGTGGAGAACTGTATCTGATGGCATCGAGAGTTCCAGATATGGAGTGCTAAGGGGAACAGATCTACATCTTTAGTGTTCGTGTCAAATTTGTTTTGTGCTTTATTTGACAAAGGCATAATGTTGTTTTGAATAGTTTTCACATTTTCCACAATACTTTTGCGGTAACTCCTAGCTAATTGCAAGCTCGTTCGATCCACTGGTCCGTTTTGAGTGCTACAAATCGATATCAAACCCGTGATGTGTCTAAATTCATTTTTTGATCTACCAAAGGAAGCAATTATGTGGGTGAGTGTCAACGCGTCGCAGGTGCGCGGGCGGGTGGTGTGATCCACAAAGGTCAAAGATTAAAATCTTGTTGTTCGGATTTGTTTTTATTTAAAAACTCAACTAAAATTACTAGTTAAGAGTGTTGTTATTAAGTGTATAACCCCCAACGTACATATTTAGTTAGAACGCGCTTTACCACTATGTTAAGTATTCATTCACTTGTTTTAATTAATTATCGTTTATTTTTTCTCCACGACAAAGCTGTCATAGAGGATTTCGACTTTAACGCAAAGGTGGTGCGAATCCCCGATTTCAATCCGTAGACTTATCACAACGATCCTACATAAACCCAAACCATAAATATTTTCCTTACAAACCCACTTTGAAACTATTTTTCGGCATTACTTAAAACAAAATTCAATTTAATACACTAGTATAACAAAAGTATGTCTCTCAAATTTAGTCCATAAAATATAGTAAAGGTCATCAAATACAAAGAAATGTTTAAGATCAATATTTTGACCTCTTCGGACTTTCCTGACAAACAAAACTCAAAACTCCAAGAAAGCAAACATTTCCACCGAACTAGTGTCACATTAATCAAAAAGGAAAAATATTTATTAGAATAATCAATGTCATTTAAGGTGGTCATATATGAATGTCCAAATTCACACACTAAACGAACTGTTACTTCTTCTATTTTTTTTTTTTTGAAATTATGATAACTCATAATTATTGTGTTGTTATAAAAAGTTTGGAAGTTCATCACAATTCCAAGGGTATATGTTTGTTGGGTTTTAAAAGAGATAAGTATCACATTTTTAATTTCCCAACTACACCTTCGAAAACTCTAAAAAATAATTGAAATAAAAAATGAAGCTAAGCAAATATGGTGGAAATGCCAAAGTATCATTCACTTGGATTTCTGCCCTTTGCATTATTAGCTTTCTTCTTGGTTTGTACTTCTCTAACAGGTCTCTTTATTTCTCTCTCGTTGCAAGGATTTTTTTTTTTCATTTCTATTCTGTAAAAATAGTTTTGTATAAAGCAGTTTGATTTAAAATTATTTGCATTCTATAACGTTTATTTTTATCATGTCATAAATTTTTTTATTGTATATTAGTTCTTACGAAAAAATTGTTTATAGTAATTCTTACCAAAAAAAATTGTTTATAGTAGCTTATTTAATTTTGGGGGTTGCAGTACTCATATGGCACCACGACATCATGATCAAGAATTCAAGATTAGCTATGAGGGTTGTGCATTGGACAATGAGGTATAATTTATTTCCGACATTACGTTAGAGGTTTTTCCGCTAAACTTTCTTAAGATATATGTAAGCATAATTTTTGATTTTTGTAAAATCTACTTTATATTAAAGCAAAAACATTTAGAGGCGTGTTATTGGTTGTACAGTTTAAGGGAGTGAAAAAATAAATTGACCCCACCATCATTTTTGTTAATTAATCTCTCCTTTTTAATTGATTATTCCTTCCCTTCTCTCTTATGATTTTTATTTCTTGATTTCTACTCTATACAACAATTTTATAAAATCTAATTCAATTATACAATTATACAAATTCTGTAAAACATGAATCAATTAAAATTGTATAAATTAACGTGAATCAATTTAAAATTTACAAATATTATATGAACCAAAATCAAGTATTCTATTATCAAATATGAGTTTTTCTTTTTAAAGGAACTTCACTTTTTATTTCCACAAAAATGTCCACTTCATTCATATATAATTAAAATTATAAGATATACATACATTCATATGCTCAAATTTACATACATTAAAATGGGGGAAAATCTATACATGTCTATGCATATGTTAAAAAAACGTGATAAAAATATAAAATAATAAATTACAATTACAAAAATTGATTAAACACTCCTTTTTGTAGATTTGATAGAAATTAAAAAAAACGCCACTCTTGTACACCATTACGAAATCCCAGATCTGCTTATTTAAAAATTATGGAAATAATATTTTGAGTCGGAAACAAATCTTAATCATTGTAAATATATTTATTTACTAAATTAAAAAATAAAATCACCATGGTATTAGTAGTATGCTACAACATAAAATTGAATTTTCGCAAGTAAAAATAAGAATTTTTTAAATTTGAAAAAAGCACCGAAATAATTATATTATCAAAGTATAACAATTACAATAAGTTAATAAATCCTAGCAAAACTAAAGTTTGACATAAAAATAATAATTTTAAAATGAAAAAATATGCACTTTAAAATAGACAATTGAATATAAAATATATGTATATCAGCTTTGGATTACACGGAGTACAACAAATTTGATGTTGAGATATCATGCAATAAAAATATCAAGCAGGATATGTAGGAGTAGTATGTGAGAAGCATGATGAGAGGATGAATTAAAGTGAGATGAAGGGGTGAAGAGGAAGAAAAGTAGCAAGGAGTGCGGCAGAAAGAAAGAGGGTGAGGGCTGAGAATTGAGAGTTAGAATAATTAACTAACGCCTTAGGATTTATACACATTATTGTTAGTGTTTTAAGCTTATTATATAATCGTACGAGTTTTTAGGATAGTGAGTGTAACGGCCCAATAGTAATTATTAAATCGATCAATAATTTGGGCTCAACGTTTAATTTTCACATTAACGTTGTAGTTCATCTTTCATATTATAATGCTTTTTTTTCTTAATGTCGAGATAAAATGGTCGCTACTTTTTTATCCCGTCAAGTGCAGAAGATTTATATTTAGTCCAACCTATATTGATTCAACTGTAATATTATGTTATATTCATTAAATAAATTTCCCTTTAATTCAATTTTTTAATTAATTTTTCAATTTAGTGATATTCATTTATAAAAATATATTTATATAACATAACTCATATTTTGCTTGCATTTACCAAAACAAACCTGTGCATTTTGTATACAAAAACGATTTAGATTACTTATACACATTGTAATATATGTTGCATCAAATGGTAGTGATTAGTTATTTAAATTATATCTACGTTGAATATCTAATTATTAACTTACATATACTTAGATTCCTAAATGAAAAACTTTCATACAGATAATAATATGTACTTAATGATATTTAATTATTCGTACGGTGAAAAGTCCTAAATATAAAAAAAACATATAATTTAACACATGTAATTTAAAATTAAAAAAATATCAGAAAATACTTAATATTTCATATAGGATTAAATGTTATTACTTTTACTTTGCCTTACGAGAAGAAGGGATATGTTATTATAATGTGTATGGAAGACAAGCATTTATTAGTTGGATATCTAAATGGATTCATTATGTTTAATTTGTAGAAGTTGCGACAAGGGAAGGGCATACTAGATCATGTACGCATAAATCAGGAGGCAATCCAGTAAGCATTTATACTACATTGTTGTGTTTAATAATTATATGCATATTCCCCTAGAAAATGTATTAAAGCCAAGGTAACCGCGTCCTAATTGTGTCATCATGATCAACTGTTCTGTGAGGAATATGTATGTTATGAGTATAAGTTAATGTAAAACTCCACAATATATTTATTAAATTGTGAGAATTACAAATAATGATACAATAACTTATTGGCGGTTTCTACAAGGTTTAAAAATAAATCCTAAAACTAAGAGTTACAATATTGAGTTTTTATTTGACCTTACAATGTGACTTCTTTGTAAAAATATAATTTATTTTTTCATTAAGATAAATTTTTAAACTTCGATAGTCTTCTTGACTAAATTAACATTTGAATCTTCTGATAATTAATTCATATTCTCAAAGCGATCATGTTGCCTGAAAAAGATAAATTTTCACCATATAGTAATTCATACGTAAAATTTATGGAGATTGGCCTCTTTGCATGTATTCTAATGCCCTTGACTTGTTATATGAAAAAAGAATATTCCTATAGACATAGAAATAATGGAGTTTAACTTGTACAAAATCAGGACACTGGACGAGAAAATGGATGCAATTAAGACAAAACTTGAAACAAAGAAAGCTGAAACTGATGAGGAGAAAAAGGAAGATGAGTTGGTAAACAGCAAAACTAGCATTGACAAGTCCTTGGACGCCAAAGGTGAGGTTAGAAAGAAGGAGAAAGTGATGTTGGTGATAGGCATAAACACAGCATTCACCAGTAGAGCAAGACGCGATTCTCTTAGAGAAACTTGGATGCCGACTGGTATATCATAGCTAAACTTTCACTCTTTCTTGCATTTCCTTCTACTCTTCAATATGCCAACTATTTTTATTTCTTGGATGTGGCTGACATATGATAATTAAAGTCAAGATGAGTGATACTCATTTAACTTCGAGCACACTTTACAAATTTCTTTGTGTCTAATTAACTCAAGAAAACCGTTTTTGAGTCACTTTTAAATAAAAAGACGTCCTTATTATGACTTCCGTTACCCAAAATTAAAAATGAAAACTGCATGGGCAAGGGTGAAGGCAAACTATGCAGTCCGAGAGTGTATTAAGTCATGGTGTCTAAAGCGGTACTCAGCCATGGTCACGACGCAATTTAGATGTTTCAGACCTCACAAAATTGACTTGTATTTGAAAGGGCCTCGTCGGATAATAACACGCTTAAAGCATACGGTAACCAGAAATTGCTTCCAACTCAATGTGTAACATACTCGTAATGACATAACTAGAACTGACATAGCCTTATTATCATTCTTACACCGGTTTGGTTGTGTTAAATCATGCAAACGGGCCTGGGCGGTGCGGCGCAGACATGTTTACATGATTTAACAAGTTACAACTTTAAATGGCTTCATGTTAATTTTCTCAATAAATATATTACTGAAACGAACTTCACCAACGTTTTTCAGGAGGAGATTTAAGCAAAGTTGAGAAAGAGAAAGGAATCATCATTCGCTTTATGATCGGCCATACGTAAGCATCAAGTGATTCAAATTATTTATTTTATCCAAGATTTACAAGCTTAGTAACAAGAACATGTACAATGAAACATTTTAAATGAATCATAGGGCAGCAGGCAATAGTGTACTAGATAAAGCTATTGATGCTGAAGATGCGGAACATAAAGACTTCTTAAGACTTGTAAGTTTACCTTCATTTTGGTTTCTTGACACTTAATTTCTTGCACATAAATCACTAATAATTACTCTCATAGGATCATGTCGAAGGTTACCTCGAGCTCTCTACAAAGACAAAAACATTCTTCTCCACTGCTTTCGCAATGTGGGATGCTGATTTTTATGTCAAAGTTGATGACGATATCCATGTCAATATAGGTACATATTAATTTCTACCCCGGTACTTCCTCTTTCCTATTCATTTGTTCACGTCTGTTTTTCTAATTGTGCAATCTTTCCTATTCATTTGTTCACGCCTGATTTTCTAATTGTGCAATCAAATGGCATAGGGTATTTGAATGAATATGTTAGAATGTACTAACGGTGTAGTCTACTAGTCACATGAGTAGAAAACCTTAATGAGTATCAAAGTCCTTTTTTAACATAAATGGCTAAAGAAACAAAGAAACATAACCAAATGGTTGTAATAGATCAAACAATATATGGATAGGTGTTTGTTAAAGTTTAGAAGTTCTTGCTTCAGTTAAATACTATATGTTTATAAATGTAATAATTGACTGATATAGCTGAGGTTATAATCAGGTGTACTCTCCACAAGTCTTGCTCGTCACCGAATGAAACGGAGAGTTTATGTTGGGTGCATGAAATCTGGCCCTGTCCTCTTTCAAAAGTAATTAATCTTATAACTTTATCTCTTTCATAAAATTAAGAATGTAATATGCCGAAATATTATGGAGTACTTCGCCAAAAAAAAAAGGATAGGGGGGAAGAAATGTGGTAGTATCACAATTTATGAGATTAAACAGGTTCAATAATAAGATTTTGAAATTATGCAGGGGTGTGAAATATCATGAACCAGAACACTGGAAATTTGGGGAATTAGGAAATAAGTACTTTCGGCATGCTACCGGGCAGATTTATGCCATCTCCAAGGACCTTGCTCAGTACATTTCCGTCAATCAGTAAGAAAACCCGTCACAAATCTTTCAATTTGTCTTACAGTATTTATGTAGTAGCAATAGAATGAATCATGAAACATTGACCCTTCAATTCGCTGCGGATCACATTTTGACACGACACATAGACATTACATATTTTACCATAAGGATAGATTTTGTTCACAAAATGAGTGTTGCATGACACTTTTGACGCCTTCATTCAACAACAGTCTCAGTTCAAACAAAACCACAAAGTTCACTATAACATTAGCCAACAAACCTGATTGTGCTAAGGTGCGCTTTTGCGTAAGAAAAAACGTACAAGACATACCAGTATACATTTTTTGAATTTTTTTCTTCTAGTTTTTTATATTCTCCCTTTTTGTTTTCCTCATCTTCATATGGCCTATGTTTCTTTTTATGTCACAAAAAACAGAGAGTAATATGTTGTGCTCTTTAAATCCTAAATAAAGATATTGATACACAGTATTTTGTTTTATTAATGCTAACTTCCTCGAAAAAATACACAGCCGCGTTGCCTAAGTATGCCCACGCCTTTTTAAACCAATGAACTTTTAGCCAAGTCAAAATATCATTAAATTTGTATACATATATTTAGAGTAGAAATTAACATTAAAATTATGGTGGTGGGTTGGTTTTATAGGGAAATACTACACATGTACGCAAATGAGGATGTGTCGCTTGGGGCATGGTTCATAGGTCTTGAAGTCGAGCACGTAGATGATAGGAGCATGTGTTGTGGAAGCGAAGAATGCGAGTGGAAGTCAAAGGTAGGTGACATGTGCGTAGCAACATTTGACTGGAAATGCAGTGGGATTTGTCAATCAGTCGACAGGATTAAGGATGTTCACACAAAGTGTGGTGAAGATTCTGCAGTTCTCTATTGATGTTCGTGTATGAAACATAAGTTACATAACAATGTACAAGAACTACTAGATGTCACTAAACTAACATATTTTACTATGAAATTACTCTCGGCAAAATAAACTTGAACCTAAATAATCGATCAAGAATATCTTAATTGATATCCGGTCGAACAGCTGATATAAGTAATCTGAATAGTAATGAAGCCCATTGAATTCGCATTCGACTAAAAAGTAATCGAATTTAACATACCCAATAATTAACCGAGCCTAAATATACATATGAAGCGATACTAACCAAACGGATTGACCCAAAGTAAAGAGTTATATTATTAATAATGATCGCTCATTATAATTTTTCTCACTAATTATTTATTTAATAATGCTACATTGAAATATTATGAATCAAAATGAAAATATAATGTAATTTACGAAATTTGTCGGTATAATACTCAATAACTAATTTGGTATTTACTTACTCGAAGCATATACATATTGAGGTGACTAACAAAAACGTGGCTGACAAAAACCTGAAGTTAACCCCAATGACATCGACTTGAATTAATTGATTCGATTAAAATCGAATCCTACAGAAAAATTTCCATGCAAGTAAATCCCCAATCTTGTTGTCCATTTCCAAAGGTTTTCACAAAATTATGACCTCTTTCTAAATTTAGTAAGGAAAAAACTTGATAATTTAATAGATAACTACTACTACTGTGTACACCTTAAGGATATTGTGTCGACTCTCTATAATTAAAGGGTAGATTAGGTAATTCATCCTTACATCGTGAAGAGAAATTTCAGATGTTCGATCATTTGTTCATAACAAATAGAAAAGATTAATAGATATTTTCTATGACATAAGAATCCTTCCCAGCGTGCTCTTAATTTGATTGGTTGGCATAAAGTCTGTTTACTAAAGATGATTGGTGGATTAAGAATTAAATCTCTTTAAGGAGCTAATAAACTCTTAAAATGAAACTTTAATAGAAAATTCTTTTGGATAAGGAAAATATTTGGGTCAAAGTTTTAACAAAAAAAAATACATCAAAAATTGCTCTATTTTTTAACATAAGCAAGAATAGTTCGGTTAGTTCTTGAAAATGGCGTAAACTCATGAATCTTCAAATCCTATCTTGAAAGAAATTGTGATGGTAGGTAGGTGATGAGTGTAGTAACATCAAATTTTGGTATGATAAATGGCTCTTGCCTATCATCTTATAAGAAATATTGATGCTCATAGTATCGATGATCTTAATTATCTTTTGCCATAGTTTGAGATATCAGTACCCGTGATAAACAATGGGACGGTTGTAATTTATCTGTTATTGTCAACTACGGTATTATTAATCTATAATATAGTCAATACCGATATTGTTAATTATATAATTAATATTCCATTGTCATATAATGAGACTATTTCATTAATGTATTATATGGTTGAAAAGCTAAAAAGTGGTTGAAGAGTCGATTACCCAGTAGTTTTGACACTTGGGACAAGCCCACAAAGGTCTTCTTACTTAGGATTTTTACATTCGTAAAAAAAGGCTAAGTAAAAAAATGAATATTCTCTTTCACCCAAGAAGACAATGAGTCGTGTTATGACTCTTGCTTTCAAGGACCTCTTAATGCAATGCCCCAATCATGGTAAAGCCCCACATGTCTTTGTACTCACCTTCTACAATGGAGTGCGACTCAGAATTTAATTATGGTTGAATGCGGTAGCGACTAAAGTAATTGACTTGGTTAAACATGTCGTAGCTATAACGTTGGTAAAAAATTGGTATACAAAAACCGACTCCTATACTAGTCTAACATCCATCTAGCACATGTGAGTGTAGGTTTCTTAATCTTATTCAAATTTTTTAATCTTTTCTTTTTCATTAACTAACATTTATATAATGTTACTAACCCCTAACACTTACTTATCGTTATTAACTTTTAGTTCCGCATTCAAAAATTTATTATTACGCATCTACCTTATATATACGTGCTCTAACCCTTATTTATTTATGTATACAAAACTTTTAATCATATAATAATTAAATAACATAAATAGACTTAACATTTAAGAACTCGACTCAGCTCTCTAAATGTCATGAATCCATTTCTCCCTCACTCATATCTTACATAGTTTAGGGCGGGCGTGCTTATCACCTACCCTATATTCACTCGTTGACGTATTTTGCGGTAATTAATTTAAAAACCATATATCATGTTTATAATCATTCTATACTTTTATATGAGAGTAGTTTGATGGTATGTTAATGGTACTTCTTTAGGCGCACATGATATCCGTTATATGTATGTAATTTTCATCTCTTTATGTAGATCCGTAAGCAAGCACTCTTGTAATTGTGGCTCTTATCCATCCCAATCTTTGGGGTGACATCCCTTTCTTTTATGATAAAGCTGCTCATTCACCGTCGTTGCATGGAATCTAATGGTACGTCAATATCGTCTCTTTAGACGTATATTTCCATATCGTATCCTTATTCGCATTCAATAATCATTTCTAAATAATTCCAATTTGTGTATTTAATTAAATTTAACTAGTAAATATCTGAAATAGTTTAATTTACATAATCCCCCTTATACTAAAAGAATAAGTTTATCTATTAATTTTCCCTCCAAAATGCAAAAACTAGATGAGGAAATAAAATAAAGAGTTATCTTATTAAGATATGATATCTTCTATAAATTAAAGCAATAGGCTTTTCATTACACTATAAATTATACTCCATATAAAACAAAATTATAAAATGGTATTACTAGCTTTATAACCAAATACGTAGTTAAACTAATTTGTGAAATTTATAAAATAATACAATTTGATTCAGGGTAAAAGAAAAATGTTATTCATTAACAAAAAGATATCGTTAGTTGTTTAATTAGTTTTGTATTTTCAATTATTTTTCTCAAATCAAAATTTAATTAAGGATAAGAAATATAATAAATTAATTTATTACCATTTAAGATTTATATGTGTAATACACAAAAAAGTAACATCTATATATACCGTGCATTGCACGGGGTCTATACTAGTAATATAACATTCTAATTCAAATTAGTCTAATCTATTAAGTTTCTAGTCTACTTGTTTATTCTATTTTCTTAATTTTTAATATTCGTTTATGTCGTCTATTTCATTTCTTTATGTATGTTTATAAGGGTCATTTTTCACAAAGGTATCACTGCTTTCTTATACACATGATTTTCTAAAAAGAACCAAACTTAGAAAGAAAGACGAATTATATTACAGAATTGAAAATGCCTAAGAAACATATTTATTTGTTTCCTTTCCCACGTCCAATCTAATTGAGATTGGAGATCCAGACGTGAATCATGGAAGCTTACGTAATTGACACGCAAATTAAGGCTCCTAGGATGGTTTCTAGTGTCATTTATATCATTTGGTCATTTTAAGTTGTATTGTTGTAATTATTATTTTGTTTTTCCGTTTTGGTCTTTTCCATTTTTATTGTTGTAATTTGTCTTTTTGTATCTTTCGTCTTATGTTGAGTTCTATTGCTGGCCACGTTGTATGACACATCATATATTTATAGAACTTTTCCCTCGTTTTAGCTCATGTTTACATGTTAATTGCACTATTTATAGTGATTTTATGGGCTAATATTGTTCTCTAGATGTTTTTAGTGTTTTCTTGCCGTGTTTTAGGAAAATAAGCGATTTTGCAGCTATTTTCTATCATTTTAGCATGAACTGTGATGATCGAATCTATTTGGGCAAGCCTAGGCCAAGCTAGGGGAGTTTCGGTAATTCATGTCATCCCGAGGAAGAAGGAACGTGATTGGAATTCATCCCTAGCAAGGCGAGCATAATATTGATGAGAACGTGAGCTTAGGATGGCGTTCCGTGGTCCCACGAAAGTTTCAAGGTGAAGAGAATAAGTTCTGAGTGAAGGGGAACAAGTTTCAAGTCGTTCGGAGCTCGTATGAATAAGTTATGACAGGTTTACTATGCCTTGCTCAAAAGTTGTCGAACACCCCAAGCATTGAACCCTATGCCTTGGGGTAAATATCAACCTAATTAGAAACTGAAAGTAATGCTCAAAAGGTCTTAGTCACGTCCCCTTTCGAGCTTTGGGGAGGGTGTCTCGGCTGAGATTGACCTATCTCGGGCGAGATGGACTTGTCTCGGGGTAGATAGCCTTCGTCTGGAGCGAGACAACTTTTGTTTGGAGCAAGATAGCCACGTCTCGGGCGAGATTCCTTTGTCTCGAGCGAGACACATTTAATTTTAGCGAGATAGTTACGTCCCCAATCGGGGTTGCTTTCGTCTAAGCGTTTGGACGCCTCCTCTACCTCTCTTACCTCTATATTATGGCTCATAATTGCGGATGATGGACGAAGCGTCGTAAATCTTCTATAAATAGAGAGGATTCCAAGCTTTGTAAATCATCAAATAAACAACAACAACATCTCTTCTCCATTTCCTAGATTTGTTTAGTTTAGTTTAGTTTTAGTTTACTTTTGTTATAAACATTTTGTTTTAAGTAATTGAAGTTTAATAGTGGCTTTATTTTGGAGCTTTTTTTCTTACTCAAGCGCTCATATTCCTTGGTATTGGTAATTTACATTCTCTTGTTTTATGTTCTCTCCTCCATTTCAGTTTCTTCATATCATTATCATGTTCATATTTACATTCTTGTTAGTAGTTAGTTTGTTTATCATAATGTGAGAGTAGTTCTGTTATCTAGAGGGTAAGGGAGTCATGAATCGTCATAACATGTGATAGTTTGTTAAATGGGTTGTTGATGGATCGTTTCTTATTATCCAATTTGCTTGTGATTATCGTTGTAGCCACAATCTTAAATTAACAACTTAGTAAAATTGATCCTTAGAACGAAAGTTCGGGTTCGATTTGGCTAAAACATAATTGGTAGAATTGTTCTAGTAAGTGTGAGATTGAAAGGACGTGCCTAAATTCTATGATTTGGATCGTTTATCGACTTCCCCGTTGTTTCTATTATCTTGTCTGACTAACATGATGAACCTACTCCGTATATGTTTTCTTATTATTGTTATTTATCTCATTATGTTATTTGCTTTTATTTATCAACCAAACCTCAACCTATCGAACCGACCATGATAGAATTCACCCTATGACAACTTATTTAGCAACTCCTGTCTCCATGTAATCGACCCCTACTTCCTTAACTACATTTATTTGTCGTTAGCCTAGATTAGGGTAATTATCTTTGAATAGGTACGCGATAAGCATGTCATTGTATATATGTCTGTGTAATTGTAATTTTCTTTCTTGCTTGGTATTTACGTTTTCCACTCGATATCACATGCTAAACAACTGTAACACCCGCAAATGTACCCTATTTTTATAGTGAAAATATTTTACGGTTACTTTTCAGCGAAATTTAGTTTTAATCGTAATTTTAATTTTCCGAGTCAAATTTAGAATTTCCGAGTTCGTATTTGGAATTTCCGCGATATTTCATGTAAAACCCGTCTTGAGCCGTCTTTGACCTTTTCTTGACTTTTCCACTTACTCACCCTACATATACTCCCTCATAACCCTAACTCCCTCACAACTCAATCTTCTTCTTCCTCACCATAAACACCAAAACCTAGCCTCCATATTCTTCCAAGTTTAGAATCGTCACTACTCATTCATTTCTCGCTTAAATTCACGTAAGTTCGTCTTATTCTTCCCCTCTTATCTTCCTCTATCCGTATTGGTAATAAAATACCGTCTTTCTCGCTTTTCAATTTATCCGTCTTTCTCAAAGGTGAATTATATTCATCTTTTGTCGTCTTTGTTTAGGTGGAGACTTTCTAGACCCCGACAAAGTTTACTATCTAGTGGAAAAGGTAACGGTGAAGGGTTACTCGATATCATTTACGTGTTTTAATGTGTTTTCCATGTTAGAAATCGTATTTAGAATAAGATTAGTAATTTTAGGAATTGTGTTGTTGATGATGGTTGTTGTTAGTTGATAATTGATATGAGAAATGATGAATTGTGATGATAGATGATATTTGTGTTATGCCTTAGTGAAATTGTGGAGATTTGTGTGACTCGTACCTGTCCGAATAGGACGCAGGCTGCGTCGTGGTGACGCAGGCTGCGTCGTGGTGACGCAGGCAGCGTCACTCGCTGCCGACTGCAGTTTTCCTGCACTGACCCCTATTCGTAAAATGATCATATCTCCTTCGTTACTTGCTTATTTTGGGCCTGTGACATCCCGTTGGAACCGTAAGAGGATCAGATATCACCTCCATTTGTAATTTCTGCATTTTCATGTCTAGAACTGTAGTTATGACCGTTTGAAGTGGACCCTTATTTTCGTTGGTTTCCAAACAACGTTGTTTTGGAGAGGTGATCTATGTTTTTATTCATTATGCTTCATAAACTTGTTCTAATGCTTATGTATCATGGATTGACTCATGTTTATCATATTTAAACTTATATGATTCCCTATTCTCATGTTTTGTGACGGTTTTTGGTATGTTCCCACTTTGAGTCGGGTTTTACAAATGATACGGTTTGAGCTCTATTTTGTCTTGTGCTTTGTAATCTCATTCCCTTGGCTACCTCCACGTTCGTAAGGCTGTAATGTCGGAACGAGGAGGTATCCTACTGCTTAAATGCATGTGTTAGTGGGCATACGACGACGTTGTTGGGAGGCGAACGCTATGCGTTGATCGACCCGGCCGTCAAATGTTGTGTACTTGCGAGGTGGTGTTATTTGCATGTAGCGTACCGCTTGTTATGAGGCTTGTGCTCTTTTTCCGCCTCTTTCGTGAAATTTAGGCTACCGAATTGGGGGGTACTCGGCGTCATATGATTGACCGAGTCTTGGATGCGAAACGTTTATCGAATGTCGAACTGGAAAATGCGATTCCGGGATTCTGGCCAGATTTAGACTAGGACCGGGTATTTATATCATCGTCCTAAGGAGGAAATTAGTCTACATATACGAAATGGATTGAATCGTGTATGCGTTCAGGGAAAATGCTTTATCCCGTGGATGCCTGTTTAATCATTACTTGCCATGTACACCGGTGCTTGTGCGTTTCATTTTACCGTGAGAGATGTCGTCTTGTGTCGTCGTTCTTAAATGCGTGATTTCATGCTTATTATTCATGGTCATTGCATGATTGGGCACCGTCTATGTATTGGTATGTTTGAATGGATGATAACATGATGGATTTACTCATGGTCATTGCATGACGTGGCATGGTTTGTTTGTCGAGTCTCAATCTTATCAAACTTATACCGCTAACGGTGAGATGCAAGCCCTAGTGAGCGTATTCGGTTGCCTAAGAGTGTCTTCCCCGAGTCTTTGTATAACATGATGGATTCGGATTTGTATTCCATATGCTCTTATCATTATATATTCGAATTGCCTATCTATCCTTATCGCATCTCACATGTATATCTATATATGCATGCTTCTACTTTTGTATTTCCTTCTATGTACGTTTAATGTGATATGGCTGGGAGAACCCGGAGTTACTCCCCACTGATTGTGGCGTTCATGTTTTTCATGGATGAACAGGTTGCTTGCATGGATGGCTTTTTGCTTGACATTTTGGGTTCAGGTGTGAGCTAGCGGGCGTTGTCCCCGGATTAAAACACCTCTAGACGATTTTAGCTTGTTTGCTAAACACTTTTACTTGTTAACATTTTGGAGAGACTTCGTCTCTTGATGTAGTATATTTCGTACTTTAGTTTGTAATATATGACACTCCTCGTATTCTTTCCTTGCATGTACAAAAGTTTTTAAAACTTCATATTTCCGCTATTTAATTCACATGCTTGTATGTTTTATCTTTCCGCATTCGCGAGGGTTGTCACAGTTGGTATCAGAGCTTAAACGCTCCCGACGCACACACGTGAACCCTAAACTTAAATCACTTGGCCTTGAAATAATCAATGAGAGATGGGTAGACTTAAGGACCTAAGGTGGTAGTCTTTGGTGTACTTGATGTTTGTTAGGTTCTAACTTGTTTGTTGATTATGTGGAGTGATGTTATGTTTGTTTGTATCTACCGTCTTAAGGTGGATCATTGTGTTACCTAATTGAAGTATATTTCTTCCTCATCGATGTATTCTCTCGTCCTTAATGTATTATGCTCTCTTCCTTCTATCTAAGTGCTTCTTTCTCTTCCAACTTGTTTTCCTCTTAGAAATTACTCTTGATATTTTCCTCCATCTTACCATTGGTTTCCTTACCTTCCTCTTGTAACATTTGTATGGATGTCATACCCTTTTTTTTGTGGTATATTATACTTGGTCGGAAGAATTGTGAACTTTGTGGAATATTAGTGTTTGTTAGAATGAATTTGTGATTTGAGGAAATGGGGTAGATCTAAATTCACCCTACATTGATGATTGGTTGTATCTCTAGGGAAAGGTAGTAAGATAAGTTTGATGATTTTAATGCTTGATGCTTGTCATGACTAATGTGTGGATAGTTCATGATATTTGATGGTGTAAGGTTGAATGAGTGGCTAAGACTTCTTAACCCATTAGCGATTTAATCTTTTGAATTTAGGAGTTTGAATGATGCCTTGAGTTGTAAAATGCTTTTGAGATTAAGTGACGTCTTGTGTTTCCTATTGTGTGTTTGTGAGTATAGGCTTGGTGGAAAAGCTTTTGGCTATAGTTCTTGGATTTAAAGATATAAGCTTATTTTATGGTATCGGAGACTCGTTTGAAGTAGTAAGGTTTCGTTGTAAGTTGAACCATATTACTTGAGGATTATAGATATGAGCGAGATTCGATAATGTGAGCTAGGATGGAAATACCTTGGGATGTTAATGATGATGTTCGACTTGATGTTGTACTTTGATAATAATTCACTCGTGGGCTATATGATGTTGATAATGACATTTTGTTCGATGTTCTACCTTGTGGCCGTAAGAGTTGAAAAGAGATTAGTATGGAAAATTCCTTATGGGTTCTTCGGTTTTTGAAACCTTTGGGAATGTGTCAAATTACGGAGTTGAGAGAATGTTACTATGCTTGAGTTGCAATTCTGCAATTGGGAATCCTTGTTATATGAAAGGATGGATGAATTGGGTTGTAATCGATTTATTAAATCTAGGTGTACCTTACTTTGATTATTGTGGTACGATGGTCCCTTGTAAGAGACCTTTGTTTGGAATGAGTTGCTTTACTATCACCCTAAGTCTGAAAGGAGAAATTTTGTGGATTAAACCTTAAACCTTTACTTGTTGTGACACCCTCAAATTTGCGGAAAGAGAAAAAAAAAATTATTTAAATACATAAAAGATAATAAAACATAACGAAGGTGTCATAAAATAAAAAGGGTCATTACAAAACGGAAATAATATTCTACAAAAGAAATATACAAGACGGGAGACATATCTCCCGTATAAATACGGAAATAAAAGAGTGTATAATAATATACAAACTATGAACCGAATATAGGTCCAAGGTAAATACTTCGCTCGCTAGCTCGTCCATGTACCCCAAATATGCAACACCACCTGTTCGACCGCATTAAATATAAACACGGAAGCCACAGTCAGTGGGGAGTAACTCCGAGTTCTCCCAGCCACGAAATGTCGAGTTTAATTAAACATGAATAACATAAAAGCAATGTATATGGAAAATACAAAACTTAACATATAAGATATGCTTTTCATGTTATGAAACAAATAACTAACATATAACCTATCATATGAAAGCTATCATGTGAATCCGATAATAAAATATAACCTCGAGGTAGGGAAGCTGGTATGCTGGCTCAGCGGTTACCATGTAACATGGCCCTGATACACTCAAACCCTAATCAACACGTAATCATGTGAATCAGTTAACAATCGGTAATCCAAACTCTATCAATCTTAGCCGGCTTGCATCTCACCTTCTAAACTCATAGAATCATACAAACATGAAAGACCAATACTTCTACAAACAGGCATAAGTTCTTAGCACCAGTCAATAGTCGACTTCTGTAACTCGAGGCTATACCACAAGGTAGGAAAACATCCTAGTCCTAGACTGATCAGACCTAGCGACAACAGCTATTCCGTTCCCCGTCCCATGACATAACCGTACATGAGAAACTCTACTAGGCGACCCCCTAAGCAGAGATGGCTAGTACTTAAGCTGGCTCCGTTCCCAAAGTAGACTAGGCAGCCATGCCCTGACTTGGATATAAACCCACCAAGCCGGGACACAAAAGCTATCAAGATGTGAACTCCATATGCTCGTTAAAGATAGTACGGCCTATCAATGTCATGGTCCAAGCTACTCATTTAGAATTAGAATGGTCAAGACGCCATATACTCATAATTCTCTATGGGTACTTAGTCAACACGACACCAACAATATAATAAAACAGTCACGGGAAAACATCCTATCATGTGACTAATTGCATATCAATAATAATCAAATATCATATCGCCTCATATCTACTAAGGCTAATTCATTAATTAAATACAACCATACTTGAAGACAAATCCCCGACACGAGTCCCGCGACGGGTCATCAGTCAAATCGGGGCTGACTAGATCTTAGTTTGACCAAACCCGTTGGATCAAACCGGCTAGAAACAGAGTCTTTATCACATAGACATAAAATCAAAATATTCATTACATGTTATTTTAATAAAGCTTCTAACATGTGAATTATTAAATCTTACGTAAAACCCCGCTTGACTTAAAGGATATCAAAATAAACTACGATCTCGTCTTATAATTTCTAACATGTGAGAAATAATAATTTGATGAAAAACCTTTTAATTAAATATTTTACTTATTAATATTTCTCGCTTGCTAATTATTACAAAACGCGATAAAATAACAATAACTCAAAAACCGTCACAAGTCTAACAAGGGGACCCACGGGCTGATTTGGGCCAACATGACACGGGCCTGGACTGGGCCCCACGGATGGTTTGGGCCTGTTTTGGCCTTTTTAACGATTTTACTAAAAACCGTTTCTAATTATTTCCCGCATGCTTTAACATAATTAAAACCCGTCAAAACAACAACATAACAATCAAACATCGACACAACCCAAAGACCAAAACCCGGACCCACCATGAACCAGCCCAGACCGGCCTGGACCGGGCTGAACCGGCCTGAACCGGCCTGGTTTGGGTCCGGTTTAGGCTGATTTTTCCAGCCCCTTTACACGGTTCTCACAACTCCAATTCCAAATTAATTCTAACATGTTTTAATTATCAAACACCCATTTTAACAACCAATTTAACCATCCATCATACAAAAATCATTATTATGAACAATCATCCAAATTCATCAAGAACAACAAACATGTTATAAATTCATAAAACACAATAATAACCACTACTTAACATGTTACTAACTAAAAATCCTTAAATCATCATAACATGAACCAAAACAAAAGATGAACCAAAAATAAAAGAAACCAAAAGCTAAAGGCTATGTTACTAACTAAAATCATAAAAACCATAACATGAACAAAAACTAAAGGCTATGTGACATTAATTCGTCGAGTAAATCGGAATTGTTACCTTAGCTAGCAAAACCACTTAGCACCAAAATAATAAGAAGTATATAATAAGAAACCGTCTACTAATCTTCACCCAAAATATACGAGTCTCCAAACTCGTCTTCAAAATCTTCCCCTATAAGAAATGACACGAAAAACATTATTAGAACTTAAAATATGATTTTCCATAATTAAAGTGTTGAAAACGATTTTGTCGGAATTGAAATAAAACCGGACGTGAAGATGGGGAGCGAAGAGGAGAGTCTAGAAATATAAGTTAGGACGGATTTAATTAAGAAATGAAGATTTTATGAAGGTTTTGCTCAAGAACGATGAAGAACAATTGAAGAACACGAAGAACAAATGAAGAACGATGAAGAAAGTGATATTTAGATCTTAATTTGATTTGTTGAAAAATGAAAAGTTGTTAGTGAGTAAAGAGGGTGTGTGAGCCGTGTGTTTATAGAGGGATTAGGAAGTCGGGTTTTGAAATTGTTGTTACGTAATTGACTCGCGTTTAATAATTATTTTACGGTAATCGATTAAATATAATTAACGATAAAGTTAATTAAACTAAATATCAAGATATTATGATATTGTAATGAAAAATAATGAAAATATCAAGGTCTAAGAGAGTAAGGAGTGCCGTGTGATGTTGAGCTTGTCGGGTCTGATTTCGAGCGTTTTGCGTAATTTTCGTTAACTGATCGATAAAGTGAATAAATATCTAGATATTATTATTAGTTTAATCAAAACAATTAGAATATCTAATTGTGAGTGGAAAAAGATGACACGCGCGTGTGACTCATGCCAAAGTCGAGTTTCGAATTTGTTACGGGATTTACGATGACTCGAGAATAGTTAAATGATGTTCGGTTAAAAACCGTAAAAGTTATTCTTTAAATTCCAAATAAATTCAAAATAATTATATTAAATTATGATAAATCATAATAAATCTTAATAAAAATAAATTAAAAATATTATTTTTTTAAATAAAATTCCGGTCTTCAAACTTACAAAGCGAGTCGGGAAAAGTCAACGAAAGTCAAAGTCGACTTAAAAAGTCGAGAAAAGTCAAAAATGACTTAAAAGTCAAGAAAAGTTTATGACGACTTAAAAGTCAAGAAAAAGTCAATGACGACTTTAAAAAGTCAAGGAAAGTCAAAGACGACTTAAAAGTCAAGAAAAGTCAAAGATGACTAAAAACAGTCTTTTCATGAAATCTCTCAGAAATTCCAAATACGAACGCGGAATTTCAAAATAAGACTCGGAACAAAAATTTCTATTTTAAAAACTTAAGTTCTACTGAAAAGTGTTAGTAAATATTTTTACTAGAAAAATTGGGTACTTTTCGGGTTGTTACACCGACAGTTCGTCCCATGACGTACTCGGGTCAATTTTGATTCAATCATCAGGAACCAAAAACAGAGTACAAAAATCGTCAATGGAAACCGTAACTGCGCGGCCATTCACCACGGCATGCAAAATTCCAGATTTCAAAAAAACAGAAACATAAAACTGAATTACCTCGATTGGATAAATCGGACCTGAAAACCGAAACACTTTCTCCCACTCTTGAAAATTCAAGAAATCATTAAAGAATCCCAAAGCTTCATATTTTTCACACCATGCCTTCGGAAAACTACGGCCTCCATGAATACCGTATTTAGGAACCCGATTAACTAATTTCCGTTCATCCTTTGTTAAACAAAGCTTGTCAAGTCCGAATGCCGTTTCTTGAGGTGAGAACTCGCGAAACAGAGACCATGTAGTTGTCTCAATTTCCGTGTTGTCTTTGTCCTTGGTAGCTTCCATCTTGTACCCTATTCTTCCCCTTATTTAATCTACGCCTTTTAGTACCCTTAAGAACCGAACCCGACTCGGTTTGGGTCAAATTGGGTGATTTTTGTTTTGGTTTAGGAGAGAGATTAGTGGGCATGCTTGGTGTTGGAATTTTGGAGTTTTGGGTGTTGGTATTTTTGGACTTTGTGGAAGCCATTGTTGTGAGCTTGATTTTGTTGTTTTCCCTTTTTTTTGATGTTGTTGTGTCGTGTAGAAGAAGAAAATTGGAGAAGGTGATGTGTGATAATGGTGAAAGTGATAGGTAATTATGAAAAGTGGTGTTGGGGTTTGGGTTTTGTAGGGGGCACGTGTAGGTGCCGGCTATGTAGCCACTTTTTTTCTTCTTTTTTTTTGTTTTTGAATTTGGGTAGGATTGTAAAGGAATTTAGGGTAAATATTTGTGAGATATGGTAAGGATAGGATTAGGTAAATAAAAGATATGGTAAGATATTGTTGTGTGGGAAGTTCGGTCAACTTGGATTTTATGGGTAGAATTTTGGTTTAATTTGGAAAGTAAATAAGATAGATTTTTGGCAAATATGTGGTCCATAATTCAATATCCATAAAATACTTAATATGCAAGATACTCACGTAAAATATATAATATTAAACACAAATATACTAGCAATGGAATACACGGACACGGTCATACAATCCCGTCTTATTCTAACCAGTCACGCGGGTTCATAAAATAGATATGACGAATTTAATTGCTACTGATTAAACCAATTTCCAACCGCAAAATCTCAAAACGTCTTCTCGCTAACGCCTTTGTTAAAATGTCAGCCCATTGATTTTCAGTACTACAAAATTCGAGTTTAATGTTGCCCTTTTCTACATGGTCACGTAAAAAAATGATGTCTAATGTCTATATGCTTAGTACGAGAATGCTGAGCTGGATTTTTAGAAATAATAATAGAACTCGTATTATCACAAAATACAGGCATACAACCAACATTAACACCATAATCACATAGTTGTTGCTTTAACCAAAGTAGTTGAGAACATACTAGTCCTGCAGCGATATATTCGGCTTCAGCAGTAGATAAAGCAACCGAATTTTGCTTCTTTGACCCCCAAGTAATTATGCATGGTCCAACAAAAGTAGCGAATCCAGAGGTACTTTTTCTATCTAAAGAACATCCTGCATAATCTGCATCTGAATATCCTACTAGATCGAAATTACACTAAAGTGGATACCAGAAATATAAATTAGATGTACCAATTAAATATCTCAAGATACGTTTAACTGCAATCATATGTGACTCTTTAGGACAAGATTGAAATTTAGCACAGCTTTCTCTTTTATTCGTAGTTGCGATCAATGCCTGGGCGAGTCATTTTTCTTAGACGTACAATCCACTTTAAAAAGAAAGAGAGATTGTTGGTATGGCTGCTGCTACCAAAAGCACACTAAGTTAGTCACAGGTAAAAACCTATGAGCTCTACTATAGCTCTCCGACTCTATAAACTGAACTTGGCTTTCCCGCCGTTTAGCCCCTTTACTTTACCCCCATCTTTATTGCTTTAAATGGAGTTCCCCTATTCTAATTCTAACGGGAAATATCTTTTTTTCTAAGTATAAAAAATGCCTTATACCTGAATAGCTTTTACCAGATCAAACCAACTCTGAATAAGCCACCCTTTAAACATAAACATGAGGTAACTTGACTAGCTTTCCTAAGCTCAGTGCTAAGCTAGCTTGTTGACTTCACTCAAACACTTTCAAAGAAGCAAGGGACTAGCTCTTCAACAAGGTCGGATGTTAATGTTAGACCAGGTGTAATTGATGCTAACCCGAGGGCTACCCTTTCACCCCGACCGCGCATCCACCTCAAATCTATCTCCTCTTCTTACCTGAGGTCTAGAAAGAGCTCAATCTATTCTTTGTTTGTACTGAAGTTCATTAAGGAAAGAAATCGATGGAGAATTAAATTTTATTTAAGAATCTGGAGAAGCTTTGACAAAGTGGGTAGGTTCCTAGCTCAACAGATAAAGCATCCCCAACATAAAGTAGCTTTCCCAGGTAAACTCACTCTACTTAAAGGTTTTTTAGGTCCTTATTCAATTTAAAATTAAAATAAAATATTTAAAGCTTCTTTTGCTCGAGGTAAGACTGCGGCCTATTATCTATCCCAGTAAGTAAAAGTCAACCTGACCCGAGCACCTTCTCATCTTACAGCCTTGTAACACAACAAAGGACCCAAACTCAAAGCTACCTGCTTTTCTTACATATGAGAAGACTGGCATATGAGAAGACTAGCGGTAATAAGAAGTTTCTTCTTTCCTAAGCTAAGCTTATTACCTAGAAAAGGCGAATCGTGATATATATAATAGGTGGGGAGGGATGGTACCGTATCCTCCAATACAAGAGTAACAAAAGAAGAAGTTTCATCGCATCCCGCGGCTAGCTAGGATCAATCAAAAGTTGCATCAACCCTGCCTTTTTTGTTTTGCAAGTCAAGTAAAGTCTTGCGCGGGCCCAGGCCCCAATTACCTCGATCGGGTCTAAGGTCTCCCTCCTCTGAGAATCCTATAAATAGGCTTATTTTACAGGGTTTCAAGATTTTATGAAATTATAAAGTAAATTTAGAGAGTAAAACAGGTTTTATCCCCCCTTTACGGGGTTTGAAGAAAATTAACATTTTAGATTCCAATTCACTAGTTAAATGGCATTCTTGTAGAAATAATCCCCGGGAAACTTTCAAATTAACATTTGAAAAGTCCTCCTATGAAAGGAAAGTACCTACGCTTTTAGCTTACCTTTAGGATATAGACATCTGTCCGCTAACTCACCTCGTTACATAAATTTAACTCGATAACTCAACTAAAAAGCAAACTGCGATCTCTTATCGAAGTCGTATTTATAAAAATACTTTTTAATCTTATTTTAATAGTTATTTAATTACTTACAGAAAATCAATACAAGATTATGTCCCACTTTAAAAAAATACTTATAAATCTTATTTTAATAGTTATTTAAGAACTTACAGAATATCAATAGAAATTAAAATAAGATTTATTTTTATAAAAATATAACTATTTTATTTAATTACTTACAGAAAATCAATACACATTCTTATTATAAAAATAAACTATCTAGAACATCTTTTATGATATTTAAGAACTTACAGAAAATCAATAATAAGAAAAGATTCTCTTTTTAATCTTATTTTAATATTTATTTAAGAACTTACAGAAAATCAATAGAAATTAAAATAATAAGAAAAGATTCTCTTTTTAAAAAAACTCATTCTTCACCCGATCCGATCTGCTGCTAGGCCTGGTGTTAGCCCCAGTCATCTAGAAAGCCGCCTAAGAAAGCATCTCTTTTGATTTGAACTTGACTACTATTAAACTACTATGGTAGCATTCTCCAATAGAAATAGGTTACACTCATCGGGATATGGCTGTGAGACTCTAGTTTATTGTTGGGTAGGAGCCGGGTACTCACTCTTGTGTTCCAACGTTTAAAATAGGAGAATAACGTAACAAAAGAGCCCTTGTTTCTTTCCATAAAATAAAGATGAATCTGATTCGGAATAATCTTCCCTTACCTGTAGTACGTCGTACCAGGTTGTTATAAGTTATATGCGTATACGCGAGCCTACATATCTATCGCACGCATCCTTATCATAATAACATAATCATAATATAGAAAAGAAATCTTTTATAAATCCCCTGCTCCTTACCAGTAGTTGAGCCTATTTCATAAACAGCATACTCTAACATCTATCTCGCTACGGAACTACGCTCGTTCTCCAAGTATTCCGCTCGTTCCCTAATATTCTAATCAAAGGACTTCTCTCGTTCGCTTAGTAACCTAAGCCCGTTCGCTATAACATATCTCTTTCGTTCGCTAACATCTTACTCTTATGTTTCATCTCCTGTTGTAATAAAAGCTAGAAATCGTCCAGATCCTCTCCTATCTATCTTCTTACTTATATGCAAGTTCTTTCAGAGCATAAACTACACTGGCTAACATCCGCCAACTCGTCAACATCTTAGTTTACTCATCTCTACAGGTAGGTGAGCTATTTCATAACATGTCTTTCTATCGCCCCGGCACTACTCCCTATATAAGTCAAAGAACACCCTACTCTAATCAAAGGCCTTTCATTCGTTCCTTCTTACTCAAAGTCAAAGGAACCAGCTTCTTATACTAAAGGAAATGGATTCCCAAACCCAAAGCAAAGTCAAAGGCAGGGCCTAACTATGCATCAGAATACGCATACACAGTTGACAACTTATTATCTCACTCTATCCGTCCGAGTCACCACTTGTGAATTGCGCTACAAAGAGATGTTAGTGATCAAGAAGTTAAATAAATAAACAAGTTATAAACTGTATAATCTTAAATGGGGAACAAAGCAGTACTTTTATATAGATCCCGGTAACTATAGAAGTCTACTGTGCTTGCACCACCTACTTAGTTTCGCTTGCTAGTCGTGTGTGGGTACGCTCTTTACTCTTTTACATTCTCATTATTAAAGGACAAGGAGTGAAGTAAAGGGCACCTAAAGATGCTACAAGTTGAGGTGTGTCAATGACATAACAAACTAAAGCTTTATCAGCCAAAGCCGGCTCTTCCACCTATCTAGTCGGGCGGGTTCACATCTTTCGGCTAAGCGGTGCCATGTCATCTGTTGTTGCTGTTCGGTCAGCACTATGGACACAGGGTGGGGGCTTCCCCTTAGTAGCCCTCTGGGGTTTGAGACCTCTTATTTAAATCTTCGCTAACAGTGGGTCAACAACCTACTTTAATAACAATAAAGACGAGGCAGTCGTCGAGTAAACTTCTAAATAAAGAATGTTAATGTTAGAGGCATAGCCAGAACAACTAGATCAACTGAAGCATATGGAGGGGGTTCTTAGGCTTAAGCTTCTACATCATAGATACAAAGGTTCAATAGATCTATTTTTTTATATAGATGCCCTCCCCCTCGGAAAATACTTTTTTGAACCCACCTTTTCCAAGCTACCAATATCCACAGGTTGGAATTTATGAGACAAGTAGGATAAGTAGACCGCTTGCGCGGAAAAGCTATATTCGTCGAAGTAACCACTTCGCTCCCAGACCCGCAACATGAACAATAACAAGTGGGATCAAAGAAACTAAAAGAAGGAGTTCCGCTAGAACGAAAAGGAAAAAATTAGTGAGAGTTAAGGGGTGAAACATAAATTGATGCTCTTCCCGTTTCTGTTGACAAGTAGAGAGAGCACTATTTAAGTATACATTCGTAATACTCTTAATTACCCCGAAGCCTTATATATAATATATAGGGAGATGGTGAAGAATAGGGTGCTACTCCACTGATAGGATGACGGATTCGGATCCGGAGGAAGTCTTTACTGATCATAGAGAGACAGGTTCACCCTTTTATACCCGTAAATGGCAACCCTTCCTCGGGAAATCAATCGGGAACGAGACAAGCTCTATCCTTTATTTACGCGTCATCATCAATATAATATAAAAGGACGAGTCTTCCTTATGACTTGAAACTCTTTTTCTTGCTTGCTCGCCTGCTCGACGAATTCTCTAAGAGCATCAAACGGATATTTTTAGTCATGTCATGACCTAACGATCGAACTTCCTCTCTTCCTACCTTGGTTGCTTACAACTGGACTAAGGTTTCCAAGGCTAACTACGAAATCAAAAGCAAAAAAATAAAAATAAAGGGTTGCTAGTGTTTCGTTGTCAAGGTGCGTGAGGCTAGATAAGATAAGAATTCGTAAACATATCTTTCTCAGACCTGTAAGCCCGATGGAAGCCGGGATTGGAGCTGGTCCTTTCCCCAATTGTTACAGATTTATAAAAAATTATCCGAAAGCGCAGTTTGATAAGCCCGCGTCCAATTAGCTAGTTAGTGAGACAAGAACTTACCAAGGCAATGATCAGTAGAAGTAGCGGCTCTGATCGGTCACACAGTGAAAGAAATGCAGATTGGTACTACGAGGAAGCTTCAGGCTTTAATCCTACATCAGTTTGACCAGAGCATGAGGTTTAATTCAATAAAAAGCGAAAGACCTTACCAGCCCTTGACACACGGACTTCCAGAAAGACCCTCATTTGGGAGCTTTTTATATTTTTTTAATTTAAGGTGAGGGCTTAGCATTGAGACCCAGCACCCTCTTCTGTCATCAATCGGATTGGGAACACTCTTTTCAATCTTGCACCTCTTAGCTTGAATGAAAGACTAGCCAGATCAAACAAAATCAAATTACCTTAGAACGGAACCCAAGTTGACATGAGAATGAAAGAAATTCTAATGCCTCTTTCTCCGACTCACGTTCTAGGAAGGGAATCATCCCTTTCCGAGTAGTGAGTAGTGGGCCCTAGAAACACCTTACGAAGGGCATCCTCGAGGCCTTTTCTTACGCTCTCTGGGAGAGTAAGATTCGATCCTTGTTTACCGATCATCTAAATAGGATAATTTATTTATAGGCTAACCTTCAAGCCGAGCTTTAACCAAAGGTATTTATACCTGATTGAGAACCCGAGCAAGGGCATTTTAACCTAAGGGGTATTTCTACCGATTGAGAAGATGAACCTTTTCCAGGTGAAGATTAAGATCCCCCTTTTACAAAAGCAGACCTTGGTCCTGCATAGTAAAAAGGGGATCTTAATAATAAAATTTCTTAAGAAGCGCTAGAGTCGGGAATTTCCACAAAAAGAACGAAAGCCGTTATAAGAATAGGCTCTGAAATAGACCTTAAAGCCGTTTTCAAGGAAAAAGTGGTCCACGTCTCCAAAACTAGAGTTGATCGGGGAGAGTTCGAGGTAGCCGAGGTCATGATCATCAGCATTGGCTTTGCCCGGAGCACGCGGGTTTCATTCCTCTTCTGAGCTAGGAGATTTATCTTTTTTAGTTTCGACGGATTCTTCTCCAGACATATCAATTGATGCTAAATCAGCAGTTGAAGCAAAATGATCGTTTTCGAATGGGGATTATGAAAGGGCTTCGCGCCTTATTCTTGTAAAAAAGACGGGTTTATGCAATTGAAGTCGCTGGTTTCAGTGCCCTTGCTTCGTAAACTTTGTCTTTGGGGACAGACCCAGCAAAAACTTCTTCTTCTTCTGCCTTTGCACATATTCTTTCTATATTATCTTATTTATTAAATAACTTTCAGATTTCTTAATATTAATTATAATATCTATAATAATGTTAATTGAAACTTGTTGTTGTATTTTATTTAAATAAAATGTTTACATGCTCTATACTCTCGCCAACATCTCTCGCTTCGTAACCTACGCGCGTTTCATATCTTCCAACAACACGCTCGTTCCAACAGCCTTCTCGCTACATACCTCCACTCCACTCGCTTGGACCCTCACTCGGACGACACAAAAGCTCCTGCTGGCGGCCAAGCCGCGGGTAGTATAGCCCTTGTTCCTGCTTTCCTCTTTCTGATCTCACTGGCGCTATGCGCATTTCACGACTGATTGTACACGATCTTTCTCTGAATGGGATGATTACACTTAAGACATACGACTATACAGGTACTTTCAGCACAGGAGTGGGTACCGCAAAATCTCTTGATCGGTGGTAAAGCCGCAGCTTGTCTAGCTCCTGTTGTTGGTCGGATAGCTATATTGGTTCCTCGGATAGCTATATTGATTGGTCGCGTAGGTTTCGATCTTGGTTGGCTAGATGACCTGTTTGCACTATATGGACTGGCTAGTATGATATGAATGGAGACTGGCTAGTATGAATTTGATAAGACTACACCATCATACTGTGATCGCATAATGCTATTCAGTAATGTTTGGATGACTGATTGTATTGAACCAATCCCCACAAAGAAGGAGTTAATGCCTGGCATATAAGACTCCTGTCTCTGGTTTGCCTACGCTAGCTAGTGAACAAAGATATTTATTGCACATGATATGCTAGTACTTAATGCGAAGAATGCCTCTAAGTAAGGGCGCTAAGCAAGTAAGCAAGTGAGCTAAGGAAATGAGTTCCTTTTCGAGCGGACTAAGGAAGTGTCATTATTTGATGAAACTCTTTATGAGTGTTCCGGAGGGCATAAAGCCTTTATATTTATAGAAGAAGTGGGGTCTGCTTCATATGGCTTGTATTGATTGAACTAATCTCTTGCCCGAGCAAGGGGATTGTGAACGAATCCCTATTATTATCTTATTAAGGAGCGAAGCCCAAGCAAGGATATTGTATTGTATTCTTCCCTCTAATAATATGGTAAAAGAGCAGTCCTTTTCTTACAGAATGAAGTGAAGGAAGGGTTTGGCCCTCCCTTTGCCATACGTGAACTGAGAGCTCACAAGCAAACTTGTGGTATGAAGGAGTAGTCTCCTTTCATTTCATTTCAACCACGAATCTGGAAGAACAAGCGAAGTACCCGTTTTTTAGCCAGTCAGGACTCTGTCGATGCTTCCCTCGGCTTACAAGCCTTGCTTGCCCAATGACATGCTCTCAAACCACTAGCTTACCATGGACAGTTAATACCATTATTAACATTTAAATTGAGGGAGATCCCGCGTTACCTATAGGCCGTAAGAGCCTTGCGGAAGCCTGTTCGAAGAGAAGAGAGTTCACCCGCAGCATGCGTTCCAACCTTTGTTTCGTACCAACCTGCCCTTGAGCAAGCAGGCAGGAAACATATTTAGCTCGAGAAAGCTAGCCCCTACACGAAATCTGCAGTCTCCTTTTATGGGTATGTCACTTCTATATAAGAAAAAGACTAAATCTATTCTAATAGGGTCGTATCCCTCGAAGAGGTATGCTCACTTCCTGGCGTAAACCCATGGAAAAGACTCTATGAGAGATTCCTAGGTCTAGGATTGGTGTTCATGGTTTCATGACAAATCCGTCCTCAAGTATCTCGTTCTCCAGATAGCGTGAAAGCAGCTTGTGCCGATCCTGCTAACAAATTACGCATTGGGAGATCTCAGATATCTAAAGCCCTATAAAGGAAGGGTGGGGGTAAATCCCCTTCTTAACATGGTTTATCTAACACGTCAACCTATGTCTGCACATGGGCAATAAGAGAGGGCTTACCCTGGGTTCATTAGAGACGTACTATAAGGTATGTGGCCAATGGTAAAGGAGGCCCTCGTTCTACTAAAGCACCTGTTCCAGGTTGAAACATCATTCGAAATCAGCTAGAACCTTACCTGGAATTTCCTCATCAAAAACGGTAATCATCTTCAGAGGCTGTTTCCATCTATAAAAGTCTGGACTTGGCATCTTTCTAATGGTCTGACCCTCCAACACGCTTTCAAAGGGCGTCGTTTTAACGCTCTTGTTATGAAACTTGAGAATAAGAAGCTTACCTCGAGTACTCCCTATGGTTAAAGGGCTTCCCTACGGCTAGGGCCCCATAGCTGTGGTATGTCTCCACCCGTCCACGTATGTATTATCGGGGAATTCTATCCTGTAAGTACGCATTACGTGAGGTAAAATACCACTCTTCAAATAGAAGTATGAAGCAAGCGAGGGGACTCGTTCCTGCCAACACATTTGTTCTGTACCAGGACGTCCTCGAGCAAGCAGTAAGCGCACTTCATTCCACGGCTAGCATGCCAACAAACGACATGGCTTTCGTCCCAGTCCCGTCCGATAAGGGCAGGGGGTTTACCCATCCGTAAGAGCACTAAATGTTGGACATAAAACGTGTTACCTATATAGATCATAAAAGCACCCCTCAACCACTAGTTCTACTCCTTAATATGGCGCACAAAAGCTGATGCATGAAAGCTAGTGCATGCAAATGCTATTTCATCGGGATACATCTTTGAAGAAGCGGCAAGTGCACTTAACTGGAGGAAGCGCTACCTAAGAGATCCTCGATCTCCCTTTCCAGGAGAGGTATGAAATGACGTAGCTCGACTAGACTGAAGCTTGATTCCCTAGAGAGACTCCATCACCCATTCCTGGGTTAAGGGGAGTGAACTTGGGGTACTTCGTTCTGACTTTCCGGATCTAGATCACACACTTTGTAAAAGTGATTCCTTTCCTCTGATCCAGGATCTAGATCACTCCCATCGTACATGATGGTCTCTGTATCAGCAACCAAGAACGGACTAACTCCTTTAGTCTTGTTTTTCAAACAAGTGATACGTGTTGGATACTTTCTATTACGTCGCCCTACAGGCCGAGGTCTTATAGGCTCGAGCTCTAGATTTTCTATCTTGGAAGAGAAATTCTGGCATTCAATAATGTATTGAACCTTCTCTTCTAATGAGAGATTGCTCATCTTTTCTGGTGAGACTTTCTTTTCTATAAAGACCCTAAGGGTGATAGCTGTCACTTGACAAAATTTTTACTTTTCTGCCTCGGCGCGTAGTGCACGCCAAATGCTTGAATATACCTCACCTTTTGGGATTAGAGTTCCATCTAATAGGGTCAAAGCGAATGCGGTTGCAGCGGTTGCAATCGTATAAGATCTTTCTTCCTCCTCTAATGAGGTGATATCCCCCTTCTTAGTCACAATAATGGTGAATTTCCCGTAGGAATCTTTACCCAAGCATGGATAAGCATAACTTAGGAGCAAGTTTATAACACTAGTACACAGAATGTCTACGCCGGTATAGGATGGTAGAGGTGAAGAGAACCTATGAGAACATAGGATTAAGCCCGGATGGGGGTGTAGAACCTGGTATTTATTCTTATTATCATTATCATCTTCTATCAATGATTTAATATACTCTATCTATCGATAGAGTGAAACTCTTCCTTTGTTCCATATTAGCACTTTGCCCTTCTTGCGAGGTATTTTCACCTTGCTTTGGCTTTTGCTTACTATTCCCATGGTAGAGCTAGAAAAGAGGTTTCTTAGAAAAGAAAGTGTGCCTATCTTGAAAGACTTCCTGTACGAGTAGCCATTTCTGAGTTCTAAAGGTAGAATTGGTAAACCGGAGAAGATATACTAAAAGCTGATATTCTAGGTGCTCTTTAGTCAAGCAGCTGGCAGGAAAGCCGGCTTTAGAACAAGCCAGTAGTAAGAAAAAGGGTTAGTCTGCCAAGTCAAGGAAGCAGTCTTCCATCAGAGCGAAGCTCTATGCTTAGACGGAAGGCCAGTTACAATGCAAGGATTCGCTGGCTCTACCCATTTTTTCCACCGGAGGCAAAGTAAAAATGCGCCGGATTTCCCCCTTTCTTTTAAGCCTTGGAAAAGAGATCTGCTTAACACATGCTATTCTTATGATAGCCTTTCTTATAGATGGCGAGTGTGGGATCGTCAGTCTCCTTAGAGAAGGCTTCTGCGCGGTGACTAGAGGGACGCTTTACCTAGAGAAAAAGAGGAATTCAAGTCAGTAATGAGAATCCGGTGAGAGTTCCTTACTAAAGCATTAATTCAAGCCAGTAATTAATTCCAATAATTCAAGGCAATAAAGAGATGGCTTTTGATAGAAGAAATAGGAGCCAGAAAGTCCGTAGTACTTAGATTTCTTCTATTACGAGTCGCTCTAGCTCTAGAAGTTTGAGCTTCTTTGTAATTATAAAGCTTAACTTAAAAGAAACAATCTGGGCAAAGGTCCCTTGAGGATACGAAAAAGCGGGAAGATCCGCTTTGAATTACTAAAGGTAATGTATTCATTTCTCTAACGAGGTTCACCCCCTCTCTGAGCTTTCAAAAATAGGCTACGTCCGGGCATTTAGATCGGCATTTCCTGTTTAGCCCCATATAAAGCGGAAGCCACTTTTAATGCAAGACTTCGATATTCCCTCTCTTTAAAAGTTAGAGGATAGCTTTACCTCCTGCGCAATCTATGGCAGGACCGCCCGTCTCTACTTCTAGGATTCTATATAAGAGATCCAGTTCTGTCATTAGCTCTGTGATTTTTTGAATAGTGCACTTCTCTTCTTTTAAAGACTGACAGCTCCTGTGGCAGAAATCGAAGTGAAGGAAGAAAGGAGGAGGGGAAGATTGCCCTACTCTTTTCTGGTGTTAGCACTGTAAGCATATCTTCGCATAACCTTACTATCTTAAAAAGATTTTTCTTTCAAAGGAAAAAGCGTAGGCTTGAAAGCCGAAGCGCGTCAGGTTGTTCAGATGGTCCCGAACCTGCTCTTGCTCTTTTGGGTTCATAGAGGTCGGTAACCGGTGTAGGCTATAAGATCCTTTACGAACTGGAAGAGCAAAACAAGACAGACGAGCTTACTCTAAAGGGAGGCTTAATTGCATTCTTTTTTATTGCTTGTTGAGCTTGCCTCTTTCCGTTTCCTATTCCATTCCATCTCGTATAGAGAAGGCTTCCTGGGTTTGTTGATGAAAGAAAGCTTTTAGTGCGCCTTCCTTTCATAGCTACTGAGGAACTCGGATCCTCTTTCTTTGGCTTTGTTTGCCTTCAACTTCAAGCGGCCATCAAAGAAAGATCTGATAATTGCATAGACTATTAGAATAGAAGTGGCATTTGCCTCAGCTTTATTTCTCGCTTATAACGGTCCTGATAGTGCCTAAAAAGGCTAGCTATATGCTTAAGACATGGAAGTCGAACGTTGCAAGACCAGACGAAGGTTGAGTTTACGAAACGAAGTAGAGTTGCCTCACTCTGGAAGGCTGAGTGCTAACGATGGCCATGAATCACGTGCATATAAATACGAAAGGACTAACTGACTGACCTTCCTTAGCCTTCGCTGACTGGGCTTTCTGGGACTTCGGCAAGAATAGAGAGAAGAGTTTAGTGCAATGAAGTGTATCGCTACATTCGAAAGCACACTCACCAATCCAACTCAAAATATCATAAGGAAAGAAGCGAGGTGGAGCAATTGGAATAACTCATCAGGCTCATGCCCTGAAGACTGCAGGTTCGAACCCTGTCCTCGCCTAAAAAGTGGAGATGCTATGCTGGGAGAAATGATCAAATCTCATTCCCATGGAATTCTTTTTTTTTAGGGAAAAAAACAATGATCACCCACGAGACACGAGACCGTAGTAACACAGTGCAAAAGCCCGTTTTTCGAGTTATCAGCATACGAAAAGGTCTTAAAAAATATATAAAGTAAACAATGAAAAGAACTGTTGTAAAACAAGTGGGAGCGGACTTATTTGACATAGTCGCGCCGTTTCTTGAAGCCGCCCTAGCCGCCGCCCGGGCTTCGGGAACTTCGACCCCTATAGTGGGAACGAGTGAAGATCTTTCTGTGATTTCACAGGGGGATCTTCAATTATTAAGGGGTAACGAGGAAAAGAGAGTTATTGTACCGCCTAAGACTCATATAAGACTCTTTCATTCTCTTATGAGTCAGGCGGGGGAGACATCCTCGTCAGTACCAAGAAATTCGCTCCCCAGTCAGGAGGCCCTGCCGCAGGCGCCTGCACCGGCTGAAAGTAAAGAAAACTCTTTCGACATAGGGGTTTTACTTGAACCCTTTTCGGAGAGCGAAAGCGAGGGTACGTCCCTCAATGCGGTGGCAGGCCAAGCCGGACCATCACACCAATACCGGCAGCCTAGCTTTGTAGCAAATATCAGTTTAGAAGCTACTTCCGATACCCTAATAGACACCCTCTACGCGAGTTTAAGGGGTTCGGCCTCCGCCCAAGAGCGGAATCTTAATAAATTTTCTGAATCTACTTGAATTTGATTCAGAAAATTTAAGAACTGAAACGGACCCAACTACCCGTGAAATTCGACGGGAAGTACTATTGAAGCGGCTTAACTATGTAAAAAAATGGGAAAATGCCAAAAAAAAAAAAATCGATCAGTTAAAGTCTCAAGAAAATCGCCTTTTCGATATACTTTTGTTCGAGCAGATCTGTAGGCAAGGACCTGGGAAGTAAGAAAGATATACTGGGTTAGATCTTATTACTTTTACTATACTAAATATAAAAAAACAATGATCAAATCTCATTCCCATGGAATTCTTTTTTTTTAATGATCTTTTTGGGGCAAAACCTCAATAAAAAAAAAAGTAAGTTCAGAGGACACCGGGACGCTTTCCAAGGCTCTCCTTTTTGTTGGGGGAGAGCAGAGCAGTCAAAGAATGAAAAAAAGGAAGGATCCAGAATGTCATATATTTCAGGAGCTAGATTAGTTGACGATAAACAAGTAAAAATTGCCTCAACCAAACATAATGTCAGGTCTACTTGCAGTTAAATATAATAAAGAACCAATCATACCTCGATATGTAGTTTCATCGACACACTTACCACTTTCGTCTAAGGTCAACTTTTTATCAGTTACCATAGGTGTGTCCATTGGATGAGCATTCTTCATACCATATTTTCTGATTAGCTCTTTGACATATTTTTGTTGGTGAATCTTTATTCCTTCCTTAGTTTGTTGAATTTGCAATCATAGGAAGAATTAAATTCTCCCATCATGCTCATTTCAAATTCTGAGGTCATTAGATCTCTTCTTCCAAATATCCGTTGAGAAAAGCAGTCTTAACGTCCATTTGATACAGTTTCATTCCTTTTTGAGCTGCAAAGGCGATAAGAAAGCGAATAGCTTCAAGTCTTGCTACAGGTGCAAATGTCTCGTCATAATCATTCCCTTCTTGTTGATTATAACCTTGAACGACCAATCGAGCCTTGTTACGAACTATAACTCCTGAATCATCCAATTTATTTCTGAATACCCATCGAGTACCAATCACAGTTCGATTTGAAGGTCGTGGCACAAGGTGCCAGACTTTATTACGTTCAAACTGTTGAAGCTCCTCTTGTATTGCTACAATCCAGTTGGATTCTGCAAGTGCTTCTTTGATGTTGGTAGGCTCTATGGTAGACAGAAAAGAATAGAATGAACAAAAGTTATTTAATGTTTGCCTAGTTTGAACTCCCTTATTCAAACTTCCTAGGATTCTATCCATAGGATGAGAACTCTTATATTTCCATTTCTTAGAGTTCCTAGGCTCATCATCATCTGATGAACTCTCACTTTCGTCAAATGATTCAGAGTCAAGATTGGTTCCCCCTGAGTTGGACTCTGGGGTTATAGCTAAAGTTGGTACAACTTCGGTTACAATATCTTGATATGGGTCCAAAGTTATAGCATCATTAGTTATAACTTCGGTTTCCTTTTCCTTGTTTTGAGAAGAGACATTCGTATCATCAACAATTGTCTCAGTTCTCTTTTCAAGATCATTTGCAGATTTATCAAGTTCATCATTGATTCCTTCAATAACTTCTTCATTGATTTCTGGCATGTCATCCCTTGAAAGGTGAAACTCGGGATCATTCATGTCTTCTTCTTCATTCTGTTCAACTTGCTCAGGCACATTATCTTCATCAAATACAACATGAACACTTTCTTCTATGCACAAAGTTCTTTTGTTAAAGACTTTAAAAGCTTTACTACGATTAGAGTAACCAACAAACACAACTTCGTCACTTCGTGGATCAAATTTGCTTAAATTATTTTTTCCATTATTATGGACAAAACATTTACTACCGAAGACACGAAGGTGACCTATATTGGGTGTTCTCCTTATTAGAAGTTCATAGGGAGTCTTTTTGAGAATTGGTCTAATCATAGCTCTATTGTGCACATAGCATGCAGTACTAATGATTTCGGCCCAAAAATTCTTAGGAAGGACACTGCACAAAAGCATAGTGCTAGCCATGTCCTCTAGTGTTCTATTCATACGTTCCACGACGCCATTATGTTGTGGGGTTCATGGTGCATAAAAGTTATGTCCTACACTATTCTCCCTACAATATTCTATAAAAGCTTGATTATCAAATTCGGTGCCATGATCCGTGTAGAGTCTATTGATCGAATACGAAAGAAGGGGGGGGGGGTGAATTGAGTATAAAAAACTAGCTCCACTTTTTCGATTTATATGATATTTAATTAATTATTTGATCTTATAGATAAAAATAAACTAATTAATTAATCAAAGTAAGCACTAGTAACGAAATAACGAAAAGTAAAGAGAGTAAAGAGAGGCACACGGATTTTTGAAGTGGTTCAGTTTCACAAGTTGAAACCTACGTCCACTATTCTCGATTAATAATTCTTAGTACCTTTCTACGGATAACAAAAATTATCAACCCACTCGAATAATCAACTATGATTATAACTCAAGGTGAGTATCGCTAAATAATCTATACTATCTTACGTTAATAAGAAAGTACAATATAACTCACACAGATTCTCGTTAAAGAATTGTAAGATTATGTGATGTACTATTATCCAATAACGTATTTCACGCGAGCGATTGACAAAGATTGATGCACGACTCTTTTGAAAAACAAAAACTAAAAATAATAAATATTTTGCTCAAGGTTTGCTTTAAAACGATTTTGGAAAATTCTCTCAATGTATGTATGTGTGTCGTGTATTTCGTGTATCTCAATGATTGAGATGGGAAGGAGTATTTATAATAGAAGCAAGGGAGATCTAAAACCCTAGCTTTATATTTAAGAAAGATATTTATCTTTAATATCTAAAAATATTATTGCTTTATCTTTTAGAAATTTTTAATATCTTAAAATATTATTTGCTTTATCTTTTAGAAATATATTTATCGTTAATATCTCAAAATATTGTTGTAAAGATATAGTAGAATCCTATATTAAGTTAAACAAGGAAAACAAGCCTATGGAGGCAGGATTCTCTATATACACAAAACCCTAGGAGCACGCAACCTTAGGAGGCACAATCCTAGGTTTACACGAAACCCTAGGTGGCTCAAACCCTAGGTGGGCTTATTAGGTTAACAACAAATTGAGATAGAATATATTAGAAATCCTAGGTAGCATGACAACCCATAAGTTGTATTACTAATCAATAGAATCTCATAAATATATTCTCTATTAAAACTTTTAATAAATATAAAAATACTCTTTCACTTTTGTAAACATTTAAAATATTTTATTTCCAAAATCATCCATCAACATTTATCATCCAAAGTTATAGGCTAAAGCTATAACTTTGAACTTAAAATCACTCGAATGGAATAGTTACCGAATGACGATCTATACTATCTAATCTTCACAAAGATCTTCAGTATACGGGTCATCTCTTCATCTTGATCACAAAGACCCTCCATCTTGAGTCTTGTGTTATTTGAGGTAGATATTTCTTGAAACGTTTGTTTAAAGTTATAACCAGGTAGCTATAACTTCCATGTAAACTTCTAAAGTTATGACTGAAGTTCTTATAACTTTGATCTTTTTTCTCGTAATTGTTGTTAGCTATAATAAGACTAAAACACACAATTACTTGCATATGATATATCAAATAAAGCACATTATCAAGTAAACACATCTCATTATCAAAACTATTAAATAGGTTCAACAAATTTCCCCTTTTTGATGATGACAAGTCTCATATGATTTGTCTTAACATTGTGACTAAGTATGGTTCCCCCTCAACAAAACACTCCCAAAGTTATAGCAACTTTGATCGCAAGAATATAACAACTTAGCCAAAGTTATAACTTGAAAGACTTTAAGAGATAACGAGTCTTGACAAGGAGCAAGCTTAAGCAAAGACTTAAATCATATCATTTCTCCCCCCTCTTGGCATCATTGAAAAAACAAGAACAAGGATATAAAATGACTAGAATAACATACGTCAAGGCAAAATCAAATACTAAATGTCAATTAAAACTACAAACCACAAAATAAGTGTTAGTTGCCAAAGGGCCGAATATGATAGTGTATAAATCCAAAATGGGCCGAATGGATAAGTAGTTCAAGAAACAAACAAGGTAAGACTAGAAAATCAAGGCAAATCGGGTTGGTGAATGATGTTGGGGTCAATGTAATCGGGTCGGGTACGGTACTCAAGAGTAGAAAGGCAATCAAGGCACGTCTTCACATGATTAGCTTGGGCGGTGAGGCATGAATCGAAGTTCTGAACCTTCAAAGAGAGAGCCTCTGTCGCATCATAGATGGTGTGCATACCGTCACGCATTTCCGAACCACTCTTCACCAACGCACCTCCTTGGCTAACAAGGAATTGCATCTGATCCCGTTGCCTAAACATCTCTTTTCGAATATCGACAATCCTCTCAATCTTAGCTAGGAAACCATCAACTCCCGTCATCTAACTCCGCAACTCACCCCTCACACCCGACCCTCCACGGTCACGGGTAGAGCTAGAGTTCCCCATAGCCATGGTTTTGACAACTTTGTCAACAACCGCATCAATTTTCTTATCTTGCGCATCAAGGCGCTCCATTAATTTACCCATAAACACATCCAATTTTGATTCAAGCCCCGAAAAATCAGCCACATTCGGTTTCACAACAACCGAACCACCTTTTGACATAAAAACCAATTCCGGACCAAAAGCCTCCAATTTCATGAATTTCAAAAACGTATCACACATATCATCTTTCAAAGTAACACCATAGCTAGTCGGATTAACAACCCTTTTCTCTTCCCTTTATTTAGCCGACGCCTCTTAGTACCTTCAAGTACCGAATCCGACTCGGTTTGGGTTAATTTGGGTAATTTTTGGTTGGGTTTTGATGATGGATTGGTAAACATACAAGATGTCTGTGTTTTAGAGTTTGTAGTGTAGGCACGTGAGCCATCCTTTCACTTCTATTTCCCTTTTTTTTTTCGATTTTTTTTTAATTTGGGTAGGATAGAAAAGGAATCTAGGGTAAATATTTGTGAGATATGGTAAGGCTAGGATTAGGTAAATAAAAAGATATGGTAAGATATTGTTGTTTGGAGTTTCGGTCCACATAGGTTTCATGGGTAGAATTTTGGTTTAATTTAGAAAGTGAATAAGATGGATTTTTGGCAAATATGTGGTCCATAATTCAATATCCATAAAATACTTAATATGCAAGATACTCACGTAAAATATATAATATTAAACACAAATATACTAGCAATGGAATACGCGGACACAGTCATACAATCTCGTCTTATTCTAACCAGTCACGCAAGTTCACAAAATAAATATGACGAATTTAATTGCTACCGATTAAACCAATTTCTAACCGCAAAATTTCAAAACGTCTTCTCGCTAACGCCTTTGTTAAAATGTCAGCCGATTGATTTTCAGTACTACAAAATCCGAGTTTAATGTTCCCCTTTTCTACATGGTCACGTAAAAAATGATGTTTAATGTCTATATGCTTTGTACGAGAATGCTGAGTTGGATTTTTAGAAATAATAATAGCACTCGTATTATCACAAAATACAGGCATACAACCAACATTAACACCATAATCACACAGTTGTTGCTTTAACCAAAGTAGTTAAGAACATACCAGTCCTGCAGCGATATATTCGGCTTCAGCAGTAGATAATGCAACCGAATTTTGTTTCTTTGAGCCCCAAGTAATTATGCATGGTCCAACAAACGTAGCGAATCCAGAGGTACTTTTTCTATCTAAAGAACATCCTGCATAATCTGCATCTGAATATCCTACTAGATCGAAATTACACTCAAGTGGATACCACAAATATAAATTAGATGTACCAATTAAATATCTCAAGATACGTTTAACTGCAATCATATGTGACTCTTTAGGACATGATTGAAATCTAGCACAGACACATACGCTGAACATAATGTCAGGTCTACTTGCAGTTAAATATAATAAAGAACCAATCATACCTCGATATGTAGTTTCATCGACACACTTACCACTTTCGTCTAAGGTCAACTTTTTATCAGTTACCATAGGTGTGTCCATTGGATGAGCGTTCTCCATACCAAATTTTCTGATTAGCTCCTTGACATATTTTTGTTGGCGAATCTTTATTCTTTCTTTAGTTTGTTGAATTTGCAATCCTAGGAAGAATTTTAATTCTCCCATCATGCTCATTTCAAATTCTGAGGTCATTAGATATGAAAAGTACTTGCACTATTTATTGTTAGTAGAACCAAAAATAATATCGTCTACATAAATTTGAGCAACAAGTAAATCAGAACCCTCAGATTTTAGAAATAGGGTCTTGTCGACAGATCCTCTTTTAAAATTGTTTTGTAATAAAAATTTGGACAATCTGTCGTACCAAGCCCTAGGCGCTTGTTTCAAACCATATAAAGCTTTATCGAGTTTAAAAACATTTTTTTGAAATTTGCTATTTAAAAATTCGGGAGGTTGTTCAACAAAAACCTCTTCTTCCAAATATCCGTTAAGAAAGGCAGTCTTAACGTCCATTTGGTACAGTTTCATTCCTTTATGAGCTGCGAAGGCGATAAGCAAGCGAATAGCTTCAAGTCTTGCTACTGGTGCAAATGTCTCGTCATAATCAATCTCTTGTTGTTGATTATAACCTTGAACGACCAATCGAGCCTTGTTACGAACTATAACTCCTGAATCATCCAATTTATTTCTGAATACCCATCGAGTACCAATCACAGTTCGATTTGAAGGTCGTGGCACAAGGTGCCAGACTTTATTACGTTCAAACTGTTAAAGCTCCCTTTGCATTGCTACAATCCAATCGGATTCTTCAAGTGCTTCTTTGATCTTGGTAGGCTCTGTGGTAGACAGAAAGGAATAAAATGAACAAAAGTTATTTAATGTTCGTCTCGTTTGAACTCCCTTATTTAAACTTCCTAGGATACTATCCATAGGATGAGAATTCTTATATTTCCATTTCTTAGAGTTCTTAGGCTCATCATCATCTGATGAACTCTCACTTTCCTCAAATGATTCAGAGTCAAGATTGGTTCCCCTTGAGTTGGACTTCGGGGTTATAGCTAAAGTTGGTACAACTTCAGTTACAATATCTTGATCTGGGTCCAAAGTTATAACATCATCAGTTATAACTTCGGTTTCCTTTTCCTTGGTTTGAGAAGAGACATTCATATCATCAAAAATTATCTCAGTTCTCTTTTCAAGATCATTTGCGGATTTATCAAGTTCATCATTGATTCCTTCAATAACTTCTTCATTGATTTCTGGCATGTCTTCCCTTGAAAGGCGAAAGTCGGGATCATTCATGTCTTCTTCTTCATTCTGTTCAACTTGCTCAAGCACATTATCTTCATCAAATACAACATGAACACTTTCTTATATGCACAAAGTTCTTTTGTTAAAGACTTTAAAAGCTTTACTATGATTAGAGTAACCAACAAACACAGCTTCGTCACTTCGTGGATCAAATTTGCTTAAATTATTTTTTCCATTATTATGGACAAAACATTTACTTCCGAAGCAACGAAGGTGAGCTATATTGGGTTTTCTCCCTCTTAAAAGTTCATAGGGAGTCTTTTTGAGAATTGGTCAAATCATAGACATATTGAGCACATAGCATGCAGTACTAATGGCTTCGACCCAAAAGTTCTTAGGAAGGCCACTGCACAAAAGCATAGTGCGAGCCATGTCCTCTAATGTTCTATTCATACGTTCCACGACACCGTTTTTTTTTGGGGTTCGTGGTGCAGAAAAGTTATGTCCTACACCATTCTCCCTACAATATTCTATAAAGGCTTGATTGTCAAATTCGGTGCCATGATCCGTACGAATGAAAACTAACTTTTTATCATACTTGTTTTGGGCAAGCTTCATTAGTACCACAAACTCATTGAAAGTTTCATCTTTAGTAAATAGAAAGATAGGCCATACATACCTTGAGTAGTCGTCAACTAGGACGAATACGTACCTTGATCCACCGCGGCTTCTGACTTTCATAGGTCCACACAAATCCATGTGTACTAACTCAAGTGGACGTTCTGTACTTACTACTCATTTTGATTTGAATGAAGATCTTACTTGTTTACATCGGGCACATGAGTCACACATCTTCTCTTGTTCGAATTTGATTGAGGGTAAACCCTCAACTAAATCCCACAATTTGAGTTTCTTTAAAATTGTTGGAATAATGTGTGCAAACCTCTTGTGCCACAAGCATGAATCATCTACAGTAACTTTCATGCACGTAAAGGAACTTGTAGTAACTTTGTTTAAATCAATCCTATACACGTTCCTTTTACGTAGACCTTCTAGAATAACATTACTTGCCATGTACACGATGCTAGTGCGTTTCATTTACCGTGAGAGTTGTCGTCTTGTGTCGTCGTCTTTGAATGCGTGATTTCATGATATTGTTCATGGTCATTGCATGATTGGACACCGTCAATGTCTTGGTTCGTGATTGGATGATAATATGTTGGATTTATTGTGATCATCGCATGACTTGACTTGGTTTGTCTGTCGAGTCTCAATCTTATCAATCTTATACCGCAAACGGTGAGATGCAAAGCCCTAGTGAGCGTATTCGAGTTGCATAAGGTGTCTTCCGAGTCTTTGTATAGCATGATGGATTCGAACTTGTACTTCATATGCTTTTATCATTATATATTGGATTGCCTATCTATTCTTATCGTATCTCACATGTATATCTATATATGCATGATTTGACTTTTGTATTTCCTTATATGTACGTTTAATGTGATATGGCTGGGAGAACCCGGAGTTACTCCCCACTGATTGTGGCGTTCATGTTTTTCATGAATGAACAGGTTGCTTGCATGGATGGCTTTTTTGCTTGACTATTTTGGGTTCAAGTGTGAGCTAGCGGGCGTTGTCCCTGGATTAAAACACCTCTAGACGATTTTAGCTAGTTTGCTAAATACTTGTTCTTCGTTAACATTTTGAGAGACTCCGTCTCTTTGTTGTATTCCGTACTTAGTTTGTAATATTTTGACATTCCTCGTATTTTAAATCTTGTATGTATAAAAGTTTTTAAAACTTCATATTTCCGCTATATAATTCACATGCTTGTTTGTTTTATATTTCCGCATTCGCGAGGGTTGTCACAGTTGGTATCAGAGCTTTATCGGTCCCAACGCACACACGTGAACCCTAACTTAAACTACTTGACCTTGAAATAATAAATGAGAGATGGGTAGACTTAATGACCTAAGGTGGTAGTCTTTGGTGTACTTGATGTTTGTTAGGTTCTAACTTGTTTGTTGATTGTGTTGAGTGATGTTATGTTTGTTTGTATCTACCGTTTTGTGGTGGATCATGTGTTACCTAGAAGAAGTATCCTTTACCGAAGATTTGAAGATTTACAAGACTAATTGAAGTGTATTTCTTCCTCATCTATGAATTCTCTAGTCCTTAATGTATTATGCTCTCTTCCCTCTATCTAGGTGCTTCTTTCTTTTCCATCTTGTTTGCCTCTGGAAATACTCTTTGATAGTTCCTCATTCTTACCAATGGTATCCTTTACCTTCTTCTTTGTACCATTTTTGTGGATGCCATTACCATTGTTTGTGGTATATTATACTTGGTCGGAAGAACTTTGAATTTTGTGGAATATTAGTGTTTGCTAGAATGAATTTGTGATTTGAGGAAAATGGTGTAGATCTAAATTCACCCTATAATGATGATTGTTTGTAACTCTAAGGAAAGGTAGTAAGATAAGTTTGATGAATTTAATGCTTGATGCTTGTCATGACTATTGTGTGGACAGTTCATGGTTTTTGATGGTGTAAGGTTGAATGGGTTTACTATGACTTCTTAACTCATTAGTAATTTAGTCTTTTGGACTCAGATGTTTAGCATTGTTTTGAAGACCATGCTTATGATAGGTCTAATAGGTGTAAATAAGAAGTTTTGAATGATATCTTGAGGTGTGAAATACTTTTGAGGTTAAGTGACGTCTTGTGGTTTCCTATTCTGTGTTTGTGAGTATAAGCTTGGTGGAAAAGCATTTGGCTATAGTTCTTGGATTTAAGGATGTGATCTTATCTTATGGTATCGGAGACTCGTTTGGAGTAGTAAGGTTTCGTTGTAAGTTGAACCATATTACTTGAGGATTATGATATGAGCTATGATGGACATACCTTGGGACGTAAATGATGATGTTTGACTTGAGGTTGTACTTTGTTATTAATGAACTCGTGGGATATGATGTTGATAATGACGTTTTGTTCGGTGTTCTACCTTGTGGCCGTAGGAGTTGAAAAGAGATTAGTATGGAGAATTCCTTATTGGTTCTTCGGTTTTTGAAACCTTTGAGAGCGTGTCAAATTTTGGAATTTAGAGAATGTTACTATACTTGAGTTGCAGTTCCGCAATTGGGAATCCGTGTTATATGAAGGGGCGGATGAATTAGGTTGTAATCGATTTGTTAAATCTAGGTGTACCTTACTTTGATGATTGTGGTACGATTGTCCCTTGTAAGAGACCTTTGCTTGGGATGAGTTGCTTTACTATCACCCTAAGTCTGAAAGGAGAAATTTTGTGGATTAAACCTTAAACCTTTTGCTCATGCCATTATCCCTTTCTATTTCCTTTCATGCAAGTTCCTACTAAGCCCGATTTCTAGGAAATTGTTTTCTCTTATCTTTTACTTTACTCGGATAGCTTCATAACTCTACTATCTGCTTTGTCTCTTTCTTGACCTCGTTATTTTCAGCGCTCCTATCTTGTAATCTCGTGCCTTATTTATTCCCGTGTTCTCTTTGAGATTCCTTATCGTTTTCTATCTCGTTGCTGCTTCATCTTTCCTCTAGGGGATTAGATGTCTGTAAATGTTGGATTCTAAAAGAGACTTTGCTTTGGTAATTAAGACTGGTCACCATATTTTGAGGAATATTTTCATAAGTGAAGATCGATGCATCTTGAGTTATAGTTGAGCTGGATGATTTGAATAGTTGTATCATCGCCATGTCCTTGGCCATATAGGACTTGGAATTTGTAATTGATCTCTCTTGAGGTTTTGATGGTGTGTAAAAGAGAAATTTCTTTAAGTTTAGGATATTAAGCCTTGAAGTACTTTGAATCGAAGAATTGGAATGGTGAGCCCATTCATCTTATGATTGGTGGTAATTATGCTTTTCTAGATATAATTATTTAGGCTTGTGGATTCGAGTGTAATAATTGACTGGACTAGGGATGTTCGAATACATTTAGGAATCTTTCATGTGGATTATTTAATTGTGGATTTTCCCTTGTCGATAGACCTTAGTTAATGCTAGTTGGATACTAGATATTCGGGTTCGTAGTTTGACCTGATGATTGTTAAGGATTTTGTAGACTCTAATGATTGAAAGCGGTTAAGGTATGACCGAGATGAGTTACATTCTTTTGAGGACTAGCTTATTAACGATGTTTGTGATGTTAATTGGATAAGCCCTTAGAATGATGTGGCTATAATTTGGGTTGGCGAAAATGCCCGAGAAATTGACTATGATGACTTTTGTATTTGAGTGGAGTGTTTGGTTCTTAGGCTTTCTTCCCCTTTTGAGCAATTGCTTTGTCGTTCCTTTCTCCCTTTGCCTTTCAAATTGACGCTTATTCAATTTGTTATTCTTTGGACATTGTCCTTCTTTCCGCTATTACTCGTTTCGATAAGCCTTCTTGTTTCTTTTTACTCGTTGTGTTTATCTTTTATTACCATGATTGTGAGTTTGATGTTCAAATTACTTTTATGTGTGTGCAAGGTTTGGTTGTCTTGAGTGTACGAATTTAGAAAATTTTCAAATTTTCACGATGGATTTCACATTTATCCTTTTAAAAGAGTTTTAGAAATGAAATTTCTACTTTCATTTTTTTTCGAAAATGGATTTAGGTTGCTCTTATACTGGATTTTGCGTTTGGTTGGATGCTAGAACTTGTTATTGGAGACGTCTAATGATTGGTTCTGCACTTATCAACGTATGATTTAATTTTAATCTTGTCTTTACTTTGGAATGCTGGTGTTCTTGTGTGCACGACAAGAACAATTTCGTTCCACAGAAAAAGAGAGTTACTTTCGAAAACTTTTCATATACCTTTTTGGAAAATGTCATGCTTTTGAAATACATTTCCTTGAAAATGTTTTGAATACCAATTTGGAGAAAACGAATTGGTCCTTATAACTTTTCTTTTCTACTCTCAAGTTTCGAGGACGAAACTTTTTAAAAGGAGGGTTGATTGTAACACCCGGAAATGTACCCTATTTTTCTAGTAGAAATATTTTACGAAATCTTTTCAGCGAATTTTAGTTTTAATCGTAAATTTAATTTTTCGAGTCGAATTTACAATTTCCGAGTTCGTATTTGGAATTTCCGCGAGATTCCATGAGAATCCCGTCTTAAGGCGAGTTTGACTTTTCTTGACTTTTGAGTCGTCTTTGACTTTTCTTGACTTTTGAGTCGTCTTTGACTTTTCTTGACTTTTGAGTCGTCTTTGACTTTTCTTGACTTTTGAGCCGCCTTTGACTTTCGTTGACTTTTCCGACTCACCCTACATATACTCCCTCATACTCCCTAAACCTAATTCATTTCCTCACAACTCAATCTCCTTCTTCCTCACCTTAAACACCAAAAACCTTGCCTCCTTTTTGATCCGTCTTCAAATCGTCGCTACTCCTTCGTTACTCGCTCAAATTCTCGTAAGTTCGTCTTATTCTTCCCCTCTTAGCTTCCTCTATCCGTATTGGTAATAAAATTACCGTCTTTCTTGCTTTTTAAATTATCCGTCTTTCTCAAGGTGAAGTATATTCATCTTTTAATACCTAATTGTAGGTGGAGACTACTAGGAAGGCTTAGTAATCGATTAAAGACGCGTAAAGGTAACGGTGAAGGGTTACTCGATATCATTTACGTGTTTTAATGTGTTTTCCATGTTAGAAATCGTATTTAGAATATGATTAGTAATCTTAGGAATTGTGTTGTTGATGATGGTTGTTGTTAGTTGATAATTGATATGAGAATTGATGAATTGTGATGATAGATGATACTTGTATTATGCCTTAGTGAAATTGTGGTGACTTGTGTGACTCTTACCTGTCCGAATAGGACGCAGGCTGCGTCGTAGGACGCAGGCCGCGTCACCCGCTGCCAACAGAACTTTTCCTGCATTGACCCCTTTTCGTAAAATGATCTTATCTCCTTCGTTACTTGCTTGTTTTGGGCGTGTGACATCTAGTTGGAACCGTAAGAGGTTAAGCTATCACCTAGACTTGGAATTTCTGCCTTCCCATATGTAGAACTCTACTTATGACCGTTTGAAGGGGACCCTTGTTTTCGTTGGTTTCCAAACAACGTTGTTTTGGAGAGGTGATCTATGTTTTTATTCATTATGCTTCATAAACTTGTTCTAATGCTTATGTATCATGTATTAACTCATGTTTATCATATTTAAACTTATATGATTCCCTATTCTCATGTTTTGTGACGGTTTTTGGTATGTTCCCACTTTGAGTCGGTTTTTACAAATGATACGGTTTGAGCACTATTTTGTCTTGTGCTTTGTACTCTCATTCCCTTGGCTACCTTCCCGTTCGTAAGGCTGGAATGTCGGAACGGAGAGGTATCCTACTGCTTAAATGCATGTGTTAGTGGGCATACGACGACGTTGTTGGGAGTTGAACGCTATGCGTTGATCGACCCGGCCGTCAAATGTTGTGTACTTGCGAGGTGGTGTTATTTGCATGTAGCGTACCGCATGTTATGAGGCTTGAGCTCGTTTTCCGCCTCTTTCGTGAATTGATCTACCGAATTTGGGGTACTCGGCGTTTATTTTTGTAAGACCGGAGTCTTGGATGCGAAATGTCATCGCGTGTCGAATCGGAACATGATTTATTCCGAGAGTCTGGCCAGGTTTAGACTAGGACCGTATTATTATCGTCGTCCTACCAGGAGGAAATTAGTCTACATATACGAAATGTCATCGTGGATGAGTTGAGGGAAATGTCATCCGTGAACGCCTGTTACTCATACTTGCCATGTACACGATGCTAGTGCGTTTCATTTACCGTGAGAGATGTCGTCTTGTGTCGTCGTTCTTTGAATTAGTGATTTCATGATATTATTCATGGTCATTGCATGATTGGACACTGTCAATGTCTTGGTTCGCGAATGGATGATAATATGTTGGATTTACTGTGATCATCGCATGACTTGACTTGGTTTGTCTGTCGAGTCTCAATCTTATCAATCTTATACCCCTAACAGTGAGATGCAAGCCCTAGTGAGCGTATCCGGTTGCCTAAGAGTGTCTTCCCCGAGTCTTTGTATCACATGATGAATTCGGATTTGTATTCTATATGCTCTTATCGTTATATATTGGATTGCCTATCTATTCTTATTGTAACTCACATGTATATCTATATATGCATGATTTTACTTTTGTATTTCCTTATATGTACGTTTAAGGTGATATGGCTGGGAGAACCCCGAGTTACTCCCCACTGATTGTGGCGTTCATGTTTCTCATGAATGAACAGGTTGCTTGCATGGATGGCTTTTTGCTTGACTATTTTGGGTTCGGGTGTGAGCTAGCGGGCGTTGTCCCTGGATTAAAACACCTCTAGACGATTTTAGCTAGTTTGCTAAATACTTGTTCTTCGTTAACATTTTGAGAGACTCCGTCTCTTTGTTGTATTCCGTACTTAGTTTGTAATATTTTGACATTCCTCGTATTTTAAATCTTGCATGTATAAAAGTTTTTAAAACTTCATATTTCCGCTATATAATTCACATGCTTGTTTGTTTTATATTTCCGCATTCGCGAGGGTTGTCACACTTTTGTACTTGGTCACGTGTACGTGCCGGCTTTAGAGCCTCTTTTTCCTCTTTTTTTTTTTTTTTTTTGTTTTTGTTTTTGAATTTTGGTAGGATTGTAAAAGGAATCTAGGGTAAATATATGTGGGATATGGTAAAGATAGGATTAGGTAAATAAAAAGATATGGTAAGATATTGTTGTTTGAGATTTTCAGCCAATATAGGTTTTATGGGTAGAACTTTGGTTTAATTTGGAATGTGAATAAGATAGATTTTTGGCAAATATGTGGTCCATAATTCAATATCCATAAAATACTTAGTATGCAAGATACTCACGAAATATATAATATTAAACACAAGTATACTAGCCATGGAATATACGGACACAGTCATACAATCTCGTCTTATTCTAGCCAGTCATAAACCAATTTCCAACCGCAAAATCTCAAAACGTCTTCTCGCTAACGCCTTTGTTAAAATGTCAACCCATTAATTTTCAATACTACAAAATTCGAGTTTAATGTTGCCCTTTTCAACATGGCCGCGTAAAAAACGATGTCTAATGTCTATATGCTTAGTACGAGAATGTTAAGCTGGAATTTTAGAAATAATAATAGCACTCGTATTATCACAAAATACAGGCATACAACCAACATTAACACCATAATCACATTGTTGTTGCTTTAACCAATGTAGTTGAGAACATACCAGTCCTGGAGCGAGATATTCGGCTTCAGCAGTAGATAACGCAACCGAATTTTGCTTCTTTGAGCCCCAAGTAATTATGCATGGTCCAATAAATGTAGCGAATCCAGAGGTACTTTTTTTATCTAAAGAACATCCTGCATAATTTGCATCTGAATATCCTACTAGATCGAAATTACACTCAAGTGGATACCACAAATATAAATTAGATGTACCAATTAAATATCTCAAGATACGTTTAACTGCAATCATATGTGACTCTTTAAGACATGATTGAAATCTGGCACAGACACATACGCTGAACATAATGTCAGGTCTACTTGCAGTTAAATATAATAAAGAACCAATCATACCTCGATATGTAGTTTCATGGACACACTTACCATTTTCATCTAAAGTTAACGTTTTATCAGTTACCATAGGTGTGTCCATTGGATGAGCGTTCTCCATACCAAATTTCCTGATTAGCTCCTTGACATGTTGGTGAATCTTTATTCCTTCCTTAGTTTGTTGAATTTGCAATCCTAGGAAAATTTTCAATTCTCCCATCATGCTCATTTCAAATTCTGATGTCATTAAATCTGAAAAATACTTGCACAATTTATTGTTAGTAGAACCGAAAATATTATCATCTACATAAATTTGAGCAACAAGTAAATTAGAACCCTCGGATTTTAGAAATAGGACTTTTTCGATAGAGCCTCTTTTAAAATTATTTTGTAATAGAAATTTTAACAATTTGTCATACCAAGCCCTAGACGCTTGTTGCAAACCATATAAAGCTTTATATAGTTTAAAAACATGTTTTTGAAATTTGCTATTTAAAAATCCGGGAGGTTTTTCAACAAAAACCTCTTCTTCCAAATATCCGTTAAGAAAAGCAGTCTTAACGTCCATTTGGTACAGTTTCATTCCTTTATGAACTGCGAAGGCGATAAGCAGACGAATAGCTTCAAGTCTTGCTACAGGTGCAAAGGTCTCGTCATAATCAATCCCTTCTTGTTGATTATACCCTTGAACGACCAATCGAGCCTTATTACGAACTATAACTCCTGAGTCATCCAATTTATTTCTGAATACCCATCGAGTACCAATCACTGTTCGATTTGTAGGTCGTGGCACAAGATGCCAGACTTTATTACGTTCAAACTGTTGAAGCTCTGCTTGCATTGCTACAATCCAATCGGATTCTGCAAGTTCTTCTTTGATGTTGGTAGGCTCTGTGGTAGACAGAAAGGAATAGAATGAACAAAAGTTATTTAATGTTCATCTTGTTTGAACTCCCTTATTCAAACTTCCTAGGATACTATCCATTGGATGAGAACTCTTATATTTCCATTTCTTAGAGTTCCTAGGCTCATCATCATTTGATGAACTTTCACTTTCCTTAAATGATTCAGAGTCAAGATTGGTTCCCCCTGAGTTGGACTCCGGGGTTATAGCTAAAGTTGGTTCAACTTCAGTTACAAAATCTTGATATGGGTTCAAAGTTATAGCATCATCAGCTATAACTTCGGTTTCCTTTTCCTTATTTTTAGAAGAGACATTCGTATCATCAACAATTGTCTTAGTTCTCTTTTCAAGGTCATTTGCGGATTTATCAAGTTCATCATTGTTTCCTTCAATAACTTCTTCATTGATTTCTGGTACGTCATCCCTTGAAAGGCAAAAGTCTGGATCATTCATGTCTTCTTCTTCATTCTGTTCAACATGCTCAGGCACATTATCTTCATCAAATACAACATGAACACTTTCTTCTATGCACAAAGTTATTTTGTTAAAGACTTTAAAAGCTTTACTATGATTAGAATAACCAACAAACACATCTTCGTCACTTCGTGGATCAAATTTGCTTAAATTACGTTTTCCATTATTATGGACAAAACATTTACTACCGAATCAACGAAGGTGAGCTATATTGTGTTTTCTCCCTCTTAAACGTTCATAGGGAGTCTTTTTGAGAATTGGTCTAATCATAGCTCTATTGTGCACATAGTATGCAGTACTAATGGCTTCGGCCCAAAAGTTCTTAGGAAGGCCACTACATAGAAGCATAGTGCGATCCATGTCCTCTAGTGTTCTATTCATACGCTCAACGACACCGTTTTGTTGTGGGGTTTGTGGTGCAGAAAAGTTATGTCCTACACCATTCTCCCCACAATATTCTATAAAAGCTTGATTATCAAATTCGGTGCCATGATCCGTACGAATGGAAACTAACCTTATTATCATACTTGTTTTGGACAAGCTTCATTGGTACTACAAACTCATCGAAAGTTTCATCTTTAGTAAATAGAAAGATAGGCCATACATACCTTGAGTAGTCGTCGAGTAGGATAAATACGTATGTTGATCCACCACGGCTTCTGACTTTAATAGCTCCAAACAAATCCATGTGTACCAACTCAAGTGGATGATCTGTACTTACTACTCGTTTTGGTTTGAAAGAAGATCTAACTTGTTTACATCGGGCACATGAGTCACACACCTTTTCTTGTTCGAATTTGATTAAGGCTAAACCCTCAACTAAATCCCACAATTTGAGTTTCTTTAAAATTGTTTGACTGATGTGTGCAAACCTCTTGTGCCACAAGCATGAATCATCCACAGTAACTTTCATGCACGTAAAGGAACTTTGTAGTAACTTTGTTTAAATCAATCATATACACGTTCCTTTTACGTAGACCTTCTAGAATAACATTTCTAGTACCTTCAATTATGATGCGACAAACATTTGAATGAAAAACTACTTTATTGCCTTTGTCACATAATTAAGACATACTTAGCATGTTATGTTTAAGACCATCTACCAGATAAACATTATTAATAGCATGAGAAGGAGATATACCAATCTTACCTACACCGATTATCTTGCCCTTCTTGTTGTCTCCAAAGGCGACCTTGCCACCGTTGAAGGGCTCTAGTGAAAGAAAAAGATTCTTGTTTCCGGTCATGTGTCTCGAACAACCACTGTCGAGATACCATAGATTATTTTCTTTCACTATTATCTGCAAAGAAATCAAATACAGCTTTTAGGTACCCACGCTAAGTTGGGTCCTTTGTGGTAAGTGACTCTGTATATTTGATCCTTCCTAGCCCATACTTGTTTTAGAACTCTTTTAACATAGGGTTTTCTAGGTTTATTATAGTGACGCACACTAGGTTTGAACGACCGCTTTTTGATGATCACTATTTATACACATATTTTATGCTTCCCTTACTTACATATAACTCGATTTTATGCTTCCCTTGCTTATATCTATGCTATTTTAGCTAGAATATCGATTCCGCCGCTTCTGTTATGATTTAATGCAGATTGGATGCATTTGGAGCGTTTTGAGTAGATATGAAACATGGCGGAGTCGGATCAGAGAAGGTTATGTTGGAAATCGGTATTACCACAATACAATTATTATAGGATTATAACGAAATAGTAATAACTTGATTATACTAGTCATAAACGAAAACAACAAAAAGAATAGAGATTTAGAAATCAACCTCCGGTCCTAGCAATTGGCGTAAAGAACAGAGATATCAAAGTAGATATCCTCCTAATCGTTGCACCCAAAAATGCTCCGAGAAATACCCTTTTCTTTGCTAGAAAGTAAACCTTTTACACGATCTCACTGTTGAGAAGAAGGTTTTATGTTTTGTCAAAAGTTACAGTTAACTTTTGTCTGTTGTGATATGTGTAGGTTTAGATGGAGGCACAGTAAGAATAGATTAGGTTAGAAAAACAAAAACACTTTTCTCCTGCTCACCCTTCAATACTCACGGCCCTTTTTGTTTTTATATGGGGAGATTTAAGTCTCCTCAAATAACTACCCATTGACCCGAAAACCCGAGTGTATCTGGATAAATTCGTTTTTGTTCATTTTAGCTTCCAATATAATGTAATATATTATAATCGTCATTTTTACATGGACCGACATTATAATACATCAGTAATTATAAATATCCGTATATTTATAATTTGCCAATTAATTATAACGGTTTACGTTTAATTAGCTTACATTATATACTATAATTAAATATAACCTTTTATATTCAATTTTACGAATTATAGTTAATTCGTCTCAGCTAACTTTATTTAATCATTATAAAATAATCGTCTCATCATCACATTGACTAACCTTTTAGTCAAATACACTGACTAACCATTTAGTCATTTAATTGGGCATCAATATGATCATTTTCTCAAATAATCACATCTCTCAAACACATCCTATATGTGTGACTTTTAGGGACCAGTTGATCACCGCCATCTGTATGACAATAACGTCAAACTTATCTAGCAAGCCAACCGTTATTGATAAACGTTAATCAACTGATTATTATACAAAGTATACCCTGTGAACCTACAGAGATTTATTTATGTTATTGCACTAACTGGAGGACACTAGCTCCAACAATCTCCTACTTGTCCGTACAAGTGTATGTGCAATAACCGATTCTCATATCCATAATAAATCTATTGTATGTTATTTTAACAGATTAAAATAACAAAATAAATCTAAATGAAAACGAATACGAAAGGAAATACGATTCTGTAAAGTACTCGATCGAGAAGAAATTAAACAATAAAGTCTCTCGATCAACTAATTCTTTCTAGTCGACAAACAGGGACCACGATCGAGTATAAAAACACTCGATCGACCAAAAATTTTGAGCAAACTGCTCGATCGATCAGACAAAGTTACTCGATCGACCAAACTTTTCAGAAAACAGCTCGATCGAGCAAAACCCAGTACTCGATCGACCAAACAACAGAGAAAACTGCTCGATCGAGTGAAAACAAGTACTCGATCGACCAAAAACTCACAAAAACTGCTCGATCGAGACACTAAAGTCCTCGATCGAGTCAAACACACAGCGGCATAAACAGTTTCGGTTTATGAAATCAAATTAAAACAATTTCGTGGCCTATGCTCTGATACCACTTGTGGGAAATCTGTATTACCACAATACAATTATTATAGGATTATAACGAAAAGTAATAATTTGATATTGCTAGTCATAAACGAAAACAATAAAAATAGTAGAGATTTAGAAATCAACCTCCGGTCCTAGCAATTGGCGTAAAGAACAGAGATATCAAAGTAGATATCCTCCTAATCGTTGCACCCAAGATGCTCCGAGAAATACCCTTTTCTTTTGCTAGAAAGTAATACAAAAGTTACTGCTAACCTTTTGTTTTGTGTTTGTCAAAAGTTACAGTTAACTTTTGTCAGTTTGTGTGATTTTTAGATGAGATGGAGGCAGAGAGAGAGAATTAGGTTAGAAAAGCAAAACCACTTTTCTCCTGCTCACCCTCAATACTCACGGCCCTTTTTGTTTTTATATGGGGAGATTTAAGTCTCCTCAAATAACTACCCATTGACCCGAAAACCCGAGTGTATCTGGATACATTCGTTTTTGTTCATTTTAGCTTCCAATATAATGTAATATATTATAATCGTCATTTTTACATGGACCGACATTATAATACATCATTAATTATAAATATCCGTATATTTATAACTTGCCAATTAATTATAACGGTTTACGTTTAATTAGCTTACATTATATACTATAATTAAATATAACCTTTTATATTCAATTTTACGAATTACAGTTAATTCGTCTCAGCTAACTTTATTTAATCATTATTAAATAATCGTCTCATCATCACATTGACTAACCTTTTAGTCAAATACACTGACTAACCTTTTAGTCATTTAATTGGGCATCAATATGATCATTTTCTCAAATAATCACATCTCTCAAACACATCCTATAGGTGTGACTTTTAGGGACCAGTTGATCACCGCCATCTGTATGACAATAACGTCAAACTTATCTAGCAAGCCAACCGTTATTGATAAACGTTAATCAACTGATTATTATACAAAGTATACCCTGTGAACCTACAGAGATTTATTTATGTTATTGCACTAACTGGAGGACACTAGCTCCAACAGGTTAGGCACAGAAATCGAGAACGAAAGAGAAAGAAATGAAGAAAATCGAAGAAACAAGCCAAAAGAAGGGATGCTCGACCAACCAGAAGACCCTTGCTCGATCGAGTCGTGGTGATGGCTGCTCGATCGAGCATGTTGGAGCTAGTGTCCTCCAGAGTTAGTGTGATAACATGAATAAATCTCTTACAGGTTCACAGGGTATACTTAGTATTCTTATCAGTTGATTAACGTTTATCGATAACGGTTGGCTTGCTAGGAGTTTGACGTTATAGTCATTTTTATGGCGGTGATCAATTGGTCCCTAAAAGTCACACCTAAAGGATGTGTCTGAGAGATGTGATTATATGAATAATATAATCATATTGATGCCTTATTATTTGACTAAAAGGTTAGTCGATCTATATGACTAAAAGGTTAGTCAATGTAATGATGATACGATTATTTAATAACGATTAAATAATATTAGCTGAGACGAATTAAATGTAATTCGTAATTGAATATAAACCGTTATATTTAATAAATGTATATAATATAAACTTAAACGAATTAAAATTTTAATTCGTAATTAAACATAATATGTTATATTTAATAACCAAATTAGAAATATACGGATATTTATAGTTGACGTATATATTATATTACATGCTAATATAACCGAAAAGGAAGGAGAAAATAGTCTTTTTATACTCCTAATTTTCGGCCAATAAGAAAAATAATAAGAGAAAATATCTCCTATTATTCTTTTATGGTAACTAGGTCAAAAACCCTAACAACAAGAGTAGTCAAAAGAGGAGAGACTCCTCCTTCAACCACTTGAGGGATCCGGCCGTAGAGAGCAAAGAAGAACAAGAAAAATTCTGATTTTTCTCTCTAATTCTCTCTATCAATCATCATCACACAAAAGAAAAATTAGCTGGTGTAATATTACAGTTAACTCCACCTGGAACACCTCAATTAAATGGTGTATCCGAACGGAGAAATCGAACATTACTTGATATGGTTTGATCCATGATGAGTCACACGGTAGTAACTGATTCATTATGGGGTTATGCTCTTTTGTCAGCTGCTCTTATACTTCACCGAAGTCCGTCTAAAGCTGTAGACAAGACTCCATATGAGTTATGGAAGGGAACGGTCCCTAACTTGTCCTTTATTCGGGTTTGGGGCTGCGAGGCTTATGTCAAGTGGAGACACGAGGATAAGCTCGGCCCGCGATCGGTGAAGACTTACTTTTTTGGTTATCCAAAAGGAATGTTTGGTCATTACTTCTATTCGCCTACCGAACAACGTGTTTTTGTTGCGGCTAGTGCGAAGTTCTTAGAGAAAGAGTTTCTCGAGAATAAGTCAAGTAATAGAACCTTCGATCTGTCGGAGATTCAAGAACCAACAACCGAGCAACCAATGGAGAAAGAGGTTCCTTCAACTTCTGCTACGGTTAACATCCCTATGGAACCTAGGAGGTCGGGTAGAGTCTCTATTACTCCAGACAGATACATTGGTATGGTCGAGGAGAATGAGAGAGATAATGTTTTACTCCTAGAGAGTAACGAACCCGCTACCTATAAAGGTGCCATGACCTGTTCCGACTCTAATCTATGGCTTGAAGCCATGCAATCCGAGATGGACTCCATGTATGAGAATGACGTGTGGGATCTTGTTGATTTTCCTGATAAGGTACGGCCTCTTCAGTGCAAATGGCTTTATGAGATAAAGCATTCCGTAGAAGGACAACCAGACACCTATAAGGCACGACTAGTGGCAAAAGGTTTCACTCAAGTGCAAGGATTACATTATGATGAAACTTTTCCACCTGTAGTTATGCTGCGTTCCATTCGGATAATCTTAGCGATTGCCGCATTTCATGACTATGAAATTTGGCAGATGGATGTGAAAACCGCCTTCTTAAACGGTTATTTGGAGGAGAAATTGTACATGGTACAACCCGAAGGTTTCATTGATCCTAAAAATCCTAAGAAAGTTTTCAAGCTAAAGCGTTCCATTTATGGACTTAAGCAAGCTTCTCGGAGTTGGAATCATCGTTTCGACCAGGTGATAAAAGAGAATGGTTTCACTCGATCGATCGAGGAACCATGCTTGTATGTCAAGTCGAGTGGGAGTAAGATTGTCTTCTTAATATTGTATGTTGATGACATACTCTTGATTGGGAATGACATCCATCTCTTATCTTCGGTAAAAGTATGGTTAAAGAACCATTTCCAGATGAAAGATCTGGGTGAGGCACAACGCATATTGGGGATCCGTATCTATAGAGATAGATCACGACGGATGTTATCACTCAGTCAGGATTCTTATATAGATAAGATTCTTGAGAGGTTCAGCATGACAAACTCCAAGAAGGGGAACCTTCCAATGATTTATGGGATGCATTTGAGTAAAGCTCAGGCACCCAAGACATCAGAAGAGGTCGAGCGCATGAGTCGTGTTCCTTATGCATTAGCTATAGGATCGATCATGTATGCCATGATATGCACACGTCCGGACGTGGCATATGCATTGAGTATGACGAGTCGGTACCAAGGCAATCCAGGTGAAACACACTGGATGGCTGTCAAAAACATCCGTATGTACTTACGAAGGACTAAGGATTGGGTATTGACTTATGGAGGAGACACTGAGCTATGCGCAATCGGTTACGCAGATGCTAGCTTCCAAACAGATCGAGATGACTCAAAATCTCAGTCTGGATTCGTCTTTACTCTTAATGGCGCTGCGGTCAGTTGGAAAAGCTCCAAACAGAGTGTTATAGCAGATTCTACAACTGAGTCCGAGTACTATGCCGTTTCAGAAGCTGCAAAGGAAGCTATATGGATGCGTCAGTTCTTACAAGGACTAACCGTAGTTCCTAGTTCGAATGACCCTATCACCATCTATTGTTATAATAGAGGTGCCATCTTCCAGGCTAAGAAGCCTAAGTCCAGCAACAAGTCTAGACATGTACTTCGGAAAGCTCACATGATCCGAGATTACGTGGAGCAAAAAGGAGATAGTGATTGACAAGATTGATTCGGATGACAACATCGCGGACCCTCTCACAAAACCGTTAAAATATGATAAGCATAAAGGGCACGTTATTTCCATAGGAATTAGACTTGTTCCTGAGTTGTAGTAGCTGTTTTATGTGAATTAGATAAATGTATCTTTTTTCATGCACTATTTATAACATCATCGTATTGTTTCATATTTTGTTTTTCATGTGGATTGTACGACAACATTGAACGCCACAAAGTGAACTGAATTACATTCTAATTGTTTTGGTCCGTAATCGCCTACATGAGCTGATAACTGTGGCAATTATACTGTGAAGTTGATTGATGGTGGGTTCAACGAGCCATAAGTCAAACGGTTGACTGATCAATCACAGATACGAGTTATAAAGATACCTCGTAGGACATCATGACAACGTTATGGAGTCCTAAATGTTTCAGACTATTCGGTGCCAGGTCGTGGATAGGATGTCCATAGTGTTCCTAAGAATCGATTCTTTTGACTATCGACTGTCTCTTGAGATTAAGGCAGTTTTTGGGTGACTTTGGTTTCTTTCTCATGGTCGACCGTAACAGAAGGCTAAGTAGAATTTTACTGGGTTATTTCATACTGTACTTGTATCTGCAGGATTCGAGTTGAGGAAAATATCCAACCTTTATCAGGTTTTGTTATTTCTCAGGGCCAATCGAGGAGTTGTAACTGAAATGCATGGCCATGCTCGAATAATGATTCGTTTATCAGTTAAGTTACTCTCTAGTCGGGAAAACCACTCTTGATACTGATCGCTTGTAAAATGCGACCTTTGTAAATACAGACTTTGTAAATTGTTTTACATTGAGTGGGAGAAATTTATGGATATGAGAATCGGGTTATCGCACATACACTTGTAAGGACAAGTGGGAGATTGTTGGAGCTAGTGTCCGCCACAGTTAGTGTGATAACATGAATAAATCTCTTACAGGTTCACAGGGTATACTTAGTATTCTTATCAGTTTATTAACGTTTATCGATAACGGTTAGCTTGCTACGAATTTGACGTTATTGTCATTTTAATGACGGTGATCAACTGGTCCCTTAAAGTCACACCTAAAGGATGTGTCTGATAGATGTGATTATATGAATAATATAATCATATTGATGCCTTATTATTTGACTAAAAGGTTAGTCGATGTATATGAGTAAAAGGTTAGTCAATGTAATGATGATACGATTATTTAATAACGATTATATAATATTAGCTGAGACGAATTAAATGTAATTCGTAATTGAATATAAACCGTTTTATTTAATCAATGTATATAATATAAACTTAAACGAATTAAAATTTTAATTCGTAATTAAACATAATATGTTATATTTAATAACCAAATTAGAAATATACGGATATTTATAGTTGACGTATATATTATATTACATGCTAATATAACCGAAAAGGAAGGAGAAAATAGTCTTTTTATACTCCTAATTTTCGGCCAATAAGAAAAATAATAAGAGAAAATATCTCCTATTATTCTTTTATGGTAACTAGGTCAAAAACCCTAACAACAAGAGTAGTAAAAAGAGGAGAGACTCCTCCTTCTACCACTTGAGGGATCCGGCCGTAGAGAGCAAAGAAGAACAAGAAAAATTCTGATTTTTCTCTCTAATTCTCTCTATCAATCATCATCACACAAAAGAAAAATTAGCAGTAACTTTTCTCTAAAATTCTAGCACAAGCAAGGCATATCTTGGAGCATCTTGGGTGCAACAATTAGGAGAATATCGATTTCGATATTGTTCATAGGCCAAATTTTCTAGGACCAAAGGTTAATTCTAAATTCCTATAATTTTATATTATGCAATTCATTTATGACTCATAATTCATATACTTTAGTTTCGTTATAATCCGTAAAATTAATGACGAAATATACTGATATTTCCTACAGAGCAACCTACTTTTTGACGGCTTTTTCGTGTTTTCCTAAACTAGTTTAACCTAATTAATTAGATTTGTATTATAAAAGGAAAGCTCGTCTTTCATAATTAGGTATGCTTTAATATTAGAAACTCAAGTTTTCTTTTCTTTGCTACAGAATTTTATCATCAAGACGATTGTCTTTAGTTCAACTTGTAATCGGTATTCTTCAATCTTTCTTTGTTATTCAGTTAGTTAACTTCTAGTTCTTTAATTATTCTTTGTTAATCCTTTCATAATTGTTAATCATGTTTACTTTATTTATTATCGTTGTTATTAATATCGTTATGAGTAGCTAAATTCCTTTCTAGGGTTGAAAGGGGATCTAGGATTGTTAGAAGGGGTAGACTAATTAATTGAATTGCAATTGCATGGTTATCGTTTGATTATAGTTATAATTCTAGTTGTTTGATTACTGACAAGGATTAATTAACTAGTCTCGCAAATTAGGATTATCACTGACCGGGTTAAGACTAAGATAGGCTACGATAATTGAATAGAACTCGTTTAATGATAGCGATCGCATGTTAGATTGTAGATTTAAAGGGCATAATTGAATCGATCTATCATGTGACCTTAGATAACTTTATTGCATGATAGTTGATTACATCCTTACCCCTGAACAATAATCCAAGTGAACCTGAGACCCTAGACATTTAATCTTATTGTTTTCAATCGTTTATTGTTATCGTTTGCCATTAGTTATTGTTATTGTTTGCGATTAGCTTAGAACACAAATCTTAAACCCCGAAATTGTTACTATAGAGACGAACCTAGTTTAACAGATTAGAATATTACCGCCTCCTTGTGGATTCGATACCTTGCTTACCGCTGACTATTAGTTAGTAGTGAATTAGAATTACTTTAATTAAGGTGACGCGACTTTACCCTTATCAAATTTGGCGCCGTTGCCGGGGAGGCAACAGTTTTCTATTTGTTTCTACTTAGTTTGTCTTTTTTCGTCTCAGGGAACCTAAGTTCCTTGAGACCGTTCTTATCCTTTTCTTTAGTGTTCGTTTATGCCCAGGTGTTCTAGGTCCGATCTCGTACCCTACGATTCCGAACCAGAAAGGACTCTCCGAATTAGACGAAACTTTTGGAAGGAAAATCAAGAAGCGGAAGACTTGAGTACGTTGACACAGGTTATGCTGAATTTGTCGCAGAAAAACCATCCTTAGAAGAGGATACACATATTTCTGCACCCAATACCGTTGCATCTATTCCTAAGGGATTCAAACTCCCTACTACGGGTAATGGAACCTTTGAGATTCGTCCATCTTATATCTCTTTGGTGGAGCGAAACATGTTTGGAGGAAGCCTCACTAAGGATCCTGCTAAGCATATGGAGAAATTTACCAATTATTGTTGCTCTATTCCTTTAACGGGTGGGGTAACGCAAGATCAAATCTTGTGCTAACTGAGAAAAGTGCCACTTTATGGTAACTGAAGGGGTGGTACTTGGTCATTTAGTGTCTGGACAAGGCATCCAAGTGGATAAGGCTAAAGTGGAAGTGGTTGAGCAATTACCGTACCCGGTGAATGTTACAAGTGTTAGAAGTTTCCTTGGTCATGCGGGGTTCTATCGCCGTTTTATTAAGGATTTTTCAAAAATTGCTCAACCATTGACTAAGCTTCTCCATAAGGATGCCCCGTTTGTGTTTACTGATGAGTGTGTTAAGTCTTTTGACATGATTAAACAAGCTCTAATCTCAGCTCCTATTATCCGGTCTCCTGATTGGAAATTATTGTTTGAGATAATGTATGATGCCAGTGACTATGGAATTAGGGCTGCTTTGGGGCAAAAGAAGAATAGGGTGCTACATGCGATCTACTATGCTAGTAAGACCTTGGATGATGCACAAGTTAACTATGCTACCACTGAAAAAGAGTTACTTGCGGTTGTCTTTGCTTTAGATAAGTTTAGAGCCTATCTT
>JAIUZE010066666.1:0-35229 GCA_022085475.1 Heliosperma pusillum | reverse complement strand
AATTAATCACATGATAGGAAGTTTTTCCCGTGACTGTTTGATTGTATGATATATGTCGTGTTGACTAAGTACCCATAGAAAATTATGAGTATATGGCGTCTTGACCATTCTAATTCTAAATGAGTATCTTGGACCATGACATTGATAGGCCCTACTATCTTTAACGAGCATATGGAGTTTGCCGCTTGATAGCTTTTGTGTTCCCGGCTTGATGGATCTTCAAGTCGGGGCATGGCTGCCATGGTTTCCAACTTTGGGGAATGGAGCCAGCTTAATTACTAGCCAACTCTGTCTAGGGGGTCGCCTAGTAGAGATTCTTGTGTACTTTTGGTCATGAGACGGGGAATGGAATAGCTGTTGTCGCTAGGTCTGATCAGTCTAGGACTAGGATGTTTTCCTACCTTGTGGTATAGCCTCGAGTTACAGAAGTCGACTATTGACGGTACTAGGAACTTATGCCTGTTTGTAGACGTATTGGTCTTTCATGTTTGTATGATTCTATGAATCTTAGAAGGTGAGATGCAAGCCGGCTAAGGTTGATAGAGTTTGGATTACCGGTTGTTAACTGATTCACATGATATTATGTTTGATTAGGGTTTGAGTGTATCATGGCCATGTTAACTGTAACCTCTGAGCTAGCATACCAGCTTCCCTACCTCGTGTTATAGTTTATTATCGGATTCACATGATAGCTTTCATATGCTAGGTTATATGTTAGTTAATTGTTTCATAACATGAAAAGCATATCATATATGTTAAGGTTTTGTATTTTCCATATACATTGCTTTTATGTTATTCATGTTTTATTAAACTCGACATTTCGTGGCTGGGAGAACTCGGAGTTACTCCCCACTGAATGTGGCTTCCGTGTTTATATTTAATGCGGTTGGCAGGTTTGTGATGCATACTTTGGGTACATTGACGAGCTAGCGAGCGAAGTATTTACCTTGGACCTATATTCGGTTCTTAGGATTGTATATTATTATACACTCTTTTATTTACGTATTTATACGGGAAATATGTCTACCGTTTTGGATATTTCTTTTGTATAATATTATTTCCTTTTTGTTATGAACCTTTTTATTTATGACACCTTTGTTATGTATTATCATATTTTATTTAGTTAAATTATTTTTTTCTTTCCGCAAATTTGAGGGTGTCACAGATAACCATATAATTGCAATTCAATCAATTAATCTAGCCCTTTTAACAATCCTAGATCCCCTTTCAACCTTAGATAGGAACTTAGCTACTCATAACGATGTAATTTACAACGATAATAAATAAGGTAAACATGATTAACCATGAAATAAGATGAACAAAGAATAATTAACGATCTAATAATAACTGACGAAAGAAGATTAGTAAAATACCGATTACAAGGTGAGCTAAAGAAAATTGTCTTGACGAATCAATCCAGTAGAAAAACTAATAAAACTCGAGTTTCTAAGGTTTTTCTATGATAATAAAGCATACCTAATTGTGAAAGACGTGTTTTCCTTTTATAATAACAAACTAATTAATTAAAAACTAACTTAGGAAACTCGAAAGCTGTCAAACACTAGGTTGCTCGATCGAGCAAAGGTCTTCTGCTCGATCGAGCATGACGTTAGCACAACTCGATCGAGTAGAGTACTCTTGCTCGATCGAGCATCCTTCAAAAACACTCATTTCTTCGTTTGTTTCTCATTTCTTCTCCAATGCTCTCGATTCCCGTCCCAAGCCTTCTATGATCTGATTCCGCCATGCTCCATATTGACTCAAAGAGCTCCAAATACATCTAATCTGCATTAAAACATAATAGAAGTGGCATAATCAACATTCTAGCTAAATAGCATAGAAATAAGCAAAGAAAGACGATAAATCGACTCTTATACGTATCTAAGGGAGGCATAAAACATGCATATAAATAGTAGTCATCAAACTCCCCCAAACCAATCCTTTGCTTATCCTCAAGCAAGGCACTAACCACTACACAAGGACAATCATACAAATGATGAAATGAACAATCGAAGAGCTAATGTTTATGCACATACAAATCCTGAATCATCCATATCTATAACAAAGTAATGACCATGTTGTACCAATAAAACAAATTCAAAGGCACGGGTAATAGAAAACGTAGCTCAGATCACGAGATGTTACATGATACCGTATTCGACAAAACCAATTACCTTTCGATTTTACAAGACAAATCAGTCGGATTCTTGCGGGTTCACTCATACAACTTATGAAACATGCATGCAATCTAATGTGATAGTAATTTCCCCAACTAATACGCATTCTTAACAAAGTACATTTATCAAAGACAACAAGGGAGGCTAATGGGTGAAGGTATAGAAGTGGATTGTGTCAAGGCACGTATGAGATTGTGGGGATAAGACCGGTAGTCGCAGCGACACTCACCAAACCAATCCTACAATAAAAAAACAAATCAAACCCAACTAGAGAAATCATCTCAAAATAGACAACACAAGAGAGATATCAACAATACTCTCTAAATATAGATTAGACTCTAGTAAACTCCCTTTCATTATCCCTAAACAATCAAATTGAAGAAGCTTATTTTTTTTTTCTTTTTCATCACTTTTTTTTTCTTTTTCCTTTGCTTCATATAACCTTTCTCAACAAAGGGAATAATACACTACAGATACCTCGAATCTACACCTTCCGCCAATCACCAGTGATGATTGGGCCACATGTTTGGTATGCGAAACGATTTATGACAGTTCATAAGTTTGTCGTCAAGTGATAGCTCAAACACTTGTGTCTACCCCTTGGTTGTCATCTACGTGCCAATACGGTCGTGTTGACAATCATTAGAGTTTATTTGGAGTCCTGGTAAAAAACCGCTTCATTTTCTATAAGCCGTCTTTTGAAACCATGTCAGAACGCTCGAGAATATTCCGGATATTTTAATATTTCAAAACTTATATTTCTTGGTAAAATATATCCGTATTTTATTTAGAAAGTGTGATACACGGGTTCACGATCCTTTCCGAGGCTGTGGTGCGCATGGAACCATTGATATATAATATATTTAGACCGATTCCCCTCTTCATTCTCTTTTATTTCGACCTTATCTAATGCGTTTTAGCGTCGGTTTTATTGCATTTTGTTTATTATCACGCTTTGCTTTCATATCATGAATTTCCGTCTCATTTTATATGAAATATGCCAAAAGAAGCATGAGACGGGATGAGAAGCAAGAAACTGTCACTAAGCTTATAAAGAAAAGAAGAAATAAAAGAAGAAGAAGAAAGATTAAAAGAAATGAAGAAATGAAAAAAAGAAGAGAAGGAGGAGGAAAGAGAGTCCCAGCCGGTCCAGGCCACCGGCAGTCGGCCGGCCGGCTGGGCACTCCGCCAACCTCAATCAAAACTAAAAATTTGGAAGAGAAGCAAGGGCTTCCAGCCGGTCCAGGCCACCGGTAGCCGGCTAGACCGACTAGGGGAGCACGCATGAAGAAGAAGGAGAAGAAAAGGAGAAGAGCGTCCCAGCCGGGCAGGCCACCGGCGGCCGGCTGTGACTTCCTTCACTTGAAGAAAATCAGTTTTTGGGACAGAAAGTCCCAGCCGGTCCAGGCCACCGGCAGCCAGCCGGCTGGGACCCCTTGTCCGTAAATGCATCCCTTCTTATTTTGAACCCTTAATCCCACCAACCTATAAATACCCCTCTCTTAATTCATTTCTGACACACAACCCTAGACACAAGAACCCTAGTAATTAGTAAGAAACATTTCCCTAATTAGCACTTTAATCCTTCTTAATTAGTGATAATTACTCAACTTTCTAGTTAGTTATTGTTAGATCTAGTATTTCTCTTAGTTATTACTGAAGATTTGAGATGTAATTTGAAGACAAGAGAAAACTCTTTCTTCCATTATTAATTCAAGTTCTCACCTTTTATTACATGTTTGGTAATTTCTCATCTTTATTTCATTTACTTGTCATCTAATTGCTCTTTCTTATTTATTTGATAAGTTTACATGTTGAATATGTCTTCTCTTGTTTATTTGTTATCAAAGTATCCATCTTTAATGCTTTCCTCCATCAATATGTGTGAGTAGTGCCCTTCTAGAGTAGATGGGGGATTTTTTGTAGGTTCTGGTTAGAATGTGGTTTTGATTATAAAAATCTAGTCTTTTGGTAATTCCTATATTTTGTGCACACCATGTGTTTGTAGAAATGCTAGAATGAGTAATTCGTGCTTTCTTTCATCTTGTTGCTAGCCTAAGCGAGAGCTTGGCTTGTTTGTTGTTTGTGTGTGCCCATAGGAGCCTTGGGGGAGGTAGGGCAAGAATCCGACCGAACCTAGGCAAAGAACCGTCTTTCACAGAGAGGTGGAGACCCAACATTACCTATCTTTAGACCGACTTTACCTTCTACCATATTCGACCCCAACCTCAGTAGTGAACCCATTTACCTTAGTTTTCTTAATTCTTGTTTTAAATCTCATATTTGCTCATTTGTTACACTTCGTTAGTTTTAGTCACCTACAATCTAGGTAGCACGGACACTTCTCTTAATCGGTCGTCCCGTGTCGACACACGGACACACTGACACTTATAAACAAGGAATGAGAGGTCAAAAACTAAAAGAAATTTATTCGAAGATGAGTTTGGGTAGAAAATGAGAATGAATTATAGTCAAAGTCAAATTGTATCTTCAACTATTTATATTAATATCAAATACTAATACAAAAATAAAATTATGCGTTGTTTGTAACTATAAAATATAAATATTATTAAATTTAAACGGCGTGTTCCGTGTCCTAAATTTCACGAGATGACGTATCACGTGTCTGTGTCGTGTCCGTGTCCGTGTTCGTGTTCGTTTTGGTGCTACCTAGCCTACAATTGGTTCTAGCTAGAATTGAACTAGAATTCGACCAACTTACCTTAGAGCCTTAATCACCGTCCTTGTGGTTCGACCTCGACTACCCTACTACATTAGTTGAGTTATTTTTTTGATTGGGGGAGGGCGAATAACCCCACGTCAAAATGGCGCCATTGTCGGGGACGGCGACATAGGATAAGGTAGCTTAGTCGGTTTTAAGCTTAATTCATTTTATTACTTGTTTTCTCCTTCTCTCCTAGTGCATGAAGGTGCATTAAGGCCATTTGATTCTCTTTTGAGTGTATGAGCAAGTTTTACATCGGGCCACTCTTTCCTCTCGACCGAGAGATAGAGAAAATCTTTCGGGCTAGAAGAAGACAAGCTCTTACTTCCTTAAGAGGATCCCCACCTACTCTTACCCCCATAAATACTCCACCACCCACGATTGAGCCTTCAACTTCACAAACACCACCTCCCACTTTATCACCCCTCATCATACCTACAAATATTCCCATAGGCACATCACCCATAAATTCACCCACCTTCTCTCAAAATTCAAACAACACCCACTCACCAAATTCTACAATTTCACCAAATTCACCAACAAACAACCCTTTCATACACGAGATGGTGGACCAACCTATGGGCTATTACAATAGGTCGAACCCTAATCGGTCTTGCTCGGCCATCAACTATGGAGCTATTGCCCCAACACTTTTGAACTCCGTCATCACGTCATCTCATTCATTCAGATAAATGTTGACATTTCCTTTATGCCTAAAATTTGTTGTTAATATTGTTTAATTCGCATTGGCAAATGCTAATTCATCTACCAACACCAATGCTCCAACTCTCACGATTGTATCATGGCTTCGATCTTTCATGGATCGATACAAGTTAGAAAAGAATGGCGCAAATTTTGCCGATTGGGATGCGCAACTCTGCTCGGCCGTAGAAGGTGACGACAAGCTTCGTTACCTTACCGAAGCCTCTCCCGAAACACCTAATGAAAGGTCAACCGCCGCCGCAAGGCGAGCCTATGAGGCTTACCATAAAGAGTCCGCCGCGATAAAAAATGTTTTGATCTTCTCGATGGAGGCCGATCTCCAAAGGAGTGCGATAAAGATGAGCACGACCTATGAGATCTATGCCAAGCTTGTGACCATGTTTTTCACAAGCTCCTAGGATCATTCAATGTGAGACGGCTTCTGCGTTTTTCGACATGAACCTAAAAGAGGGCCAAAAAGTTAGCCCTCATGTACTCAAATTGATTGAGCATGTTGAGACTCTTAAATTGCAAGGGGTGACCATTCCTGAATAGCTCGTTATCGACCGAGTCGTACATTCCTTGGGGAAAATCAAAGCATATGTGCAGTTTAGGGTAAACTACAATATGAAAAACTTGAAAACATCTCTTCATGAATTGCACAAGATGCTTGTGCAAGCAGAGAGAGACATGGGGCTAAATGTTAGCACCTCCAAGGATGTGCTCCATATTAATAATAAGAGCAAGGGAAAATTCAAAAGAAGTGGTAGCAAAGGGAAGAAGCCCTCAACCTCTAAAGGCAAGGGAAAAGCTGTTGAGAATAGCTTTCCCAAACCACAAAGGGGAGCCTCGACTGAGGACGAATGCCATTATTGTAATGGTGTAGGGAATTGGAAGAGGAATTGCCCCAAATATCTAGGAGATATCAAAGATGGAAAGATTGTTTCAGTTGGTAAATAATTATCCCTATCATTTATGTTATGATCTCAACTTTGGTATATAGATACGAGTTGTGATTCTTACTCTTTTTATTGTAATTAGGGGACCGAATCCTAGCAAGGATAAAGGTAAGGACAAGCAAGCCTAAGAAGGCTCTTCAAGGGAAGCTAAAGTAGCCTCCCATGGTTGAAGACCTAAGGAAGCTTGGTCTCGAGATTGTCTCCCCTTTTGATTGTATTATGGTTGTTTAGAACTCTTTAATTTCCTTGTTGGACATGGAAGATTTATTTTCAAGAACAATTTGTTGTAATTGAATATTTGGTGACTTGGTTTTCAACCCAAGTCACTCGGTTTGTTGAAACTTTTTCGTTCTAAAACTTGTCATTATACTCTACGTGCACTTATAACATAAATTGTATCGACTCAAATTGATCATATTGGTATTATGATGATGGGATCATTGTAATAAGTTCAAAAGCTAAGAATTCGATTCTCATTTTGAAAGATTAATTTCTAAGTCAAAATTGAGTTATTGAACTCAAAGTAGGGAATCTACTAAACCAATTGGTCACACCACTTATAAAGATAGTATTTGACATGAATATGAGTCCACCTCTTTAGCTTATAGAACTAGTCTATCTCGAAGCTATGATTCGATGTCTTTACAATAAAGTCTTTAATAGATCACTTAAGGTCATGTTGCGATACTTCTACCTCCCTCACGAGTATGAGTACAAAATTTTGTGTGGCTCATAAGGCTATCTTTAAAGAAAATAGTTGTATTTTTCTAAAGATAGAGTCGGAGAAAATTAGCCACAACGTAAAACTAGTTAGGAACTAGTGAGGAAACCAAAAGATAGTGTTCTTAGGTTAGACTGAAGACTAGTGACGAGACCAAAAGAAAATTTTCTTGATATAATAAGATTATGATCTATGAAGTGGAAGCACCTAGAAAATTTAAAATTCGATTTTCTAACATAAGAGACTTATGAAACTAAATGGAATCTATGCAAAAGAATGATGTATTTGGAGTTGTCCAATAATAAATAATTTTATAGACATGAAAATGTTTTATTTGGAGGTGTCCAATTATAGTTGCATGGATTGACATGAAAATGTCTGCAAAAGCTAAGTTAATGCGTAACTATGCTTAGATCCATATCATTAGTAAAATACCTCATAGTAGGTGTGTACAAGGTACACAATAAAACCACATGTCCGAATAGGGATTTGGAATGGGATGTGTACATGACGCAAGCCTAAGGTTTCTACCTAGAGGTTATGATGATATTTTCTATTATGAGATATAAGAAGAGTTTCACTCGAATTGTCGAAAAGTCATGTATAGACATGAAGTTCAGAGGGAGTTAAAGTCATGTACAGACATGAAGTTCAGAGGGAGTTAAAGTCATGAAGTTCAGTTGGAGAAATTGTTTTCCACGTGAATGACGTATCACTCATTGTGAGTGACGTATTCATATTACCTTTTTGAAAGGAGTGGTTGGATTTTAATGCTGGATGAAAGAGGGCAACATGTATACTAAAATCAAAATCTATTATGGAATAGAAGATTTTAGCTTGACATTTAGAAAAGTGTCTTATATCGATAAGATTCTTTATCTATTTCAACAAGTTAAATAGGTTATTTATGTTGATGAAAGTGGGATCACTATGAATGGGTCATAGTCATCCACTGAACCTAAGAGTTGTTGAACTCATGAGTACTAATGTTTCCGCCATTAGGCCAATCATGTGTGCCATTAGATGCACGTACCTAAATGAATTGTATGCTGGGAGCATGACAAGCCTATAACAAATCAATCCATATGAGTGTCATTGGATAACCTACTAGAAAATCCATAGAGTTCTCAAGGAGAACTAGGGATTCATTCTTATGTTTGGTAGAGAAAATTTGGATATGTGGTAAAAGTTACACAACCCAAATTTCCAAACTTATAAGGATTTGTCGAAATCCTAGGCGTATTATTGTTATACAAGAAGCGAATAACTAAAAGGATGATTGAAGAGTCAATCATTATAAATTCTACTAATACAGACCTAGTACATTATGATCAGGATAAGGTGGCTTACAAGGAGCTAATGGTAGATCCTTTCACCTAAATACCTATCAGTTATCATGATAACGAGTGGGAGCATCTTTCAAGTCAAAGAGCCCAACACTAGATAGAGATCTAGACATGTATGTAAATGAATTCATGTTATTAGGAATAACGTTGGATGGAAGGAAAAAGCAATTCGCAAGGTTGGAATAAATGAATATATGGTATATTCACTACCCAATCCTTTATTGCATTTAATAAGATTGTCATGAATTGTCATGGACGAAATAAACTTTAGATTATATGCTATGAAGCAATAACATTGTGTTGATTCTTCATATATGATAATCACATTTATCGTTTGAGTTTCTAAAACTCGTTTTTTGTGCTTTGTTATATCCAAATGGGTTGTAGAGACAATTATTGAATTCCAATAAAGTGGACTGGATTAACATAACATTAGCCCCTAGTTGCTTATATGAGGCGACGTCTCCAAGTGATTAGAGTGTGATGCGATTGATGGCAAGTTCAAGTGCCACAGGGTCATAAGGGATGACCACTCGATCACATAGACAGACTGTAAGGGACAATCTGTCGGACAGTGACCGCTTATAAAGTTCTGCCAATTCTTGTAGCCTAGTCGTGGCAAGAGCTACTATAGTATTCTTTTGGAGTCAATTCTTTAACTAATGACTGTTCGCCTAAGGTGGCACAGGTGTCAGAGTGACTTTGATTTATGCTCTACGACCTTCGTAACTGTGGTCAAATGGGCATCTTTTGGATCATGATGAGCTGTGGCTATTCGAAGAGAATAGTGCGATAGGATTGTCCATCCCTTGTCAGGTTTGTTTTAAAATCTCAAGGCCACTCGAGGAGGAGTAAGCTGAAAATGCGTGGCCACGCTCGGAAGGTATCTATGGTAGATAATTCCGGTTAGATAGTTACTCTCCAGCTCGAGGAAACCACTCATGATATGATCAAATGCAAGTACGACATGCAAGACACCTTGCATTGAGTGGGAGATTGTAATAGGACAAGAGAATTGCTGACGCACACTTGTCTCGGACAAGTGGGAGATTGTTGGAGTGAGTGTCCTCAACAATAGTGCGATCACATAATTAAATCTCAATAATAAGAATACAAAGGGACGATGAATATTATAGTCAATTGGTCAACATAAATCGGTAACGATTGGCTCAATAGAGTTTGACGTTACTGTCGTATGACGATGGTGATCAGTTGATCCCTTGAGGTCACACCTAAAGGACAATCCTTTAATCATGTACATTAATTAATTGTATAGCGATACAGATTAATTAATCTCTTAGAATGAACCAAGTTTATATTGTAAGTGAGAAATATATCTTATTGTAATATTATTAAATAAGATTCATTTTAGTAACTTAATTGTTATATTACTAAGAATGCATTATGTTTATGAAACATTTGAGATAAGTAAAATTGGTTGATTATAATTACAAATTGTTGTAGATTATATTAACCAAATATGAGATGACCCATTTTATTTACATGTAATTATAAAATGTGACTTAAAATGTTAGGTCTAATTTATTTGTTATGAAATTGCATTTAAATTGGTTAAATGCACATTTATAAGCAAAGATTACATGTTACATGTCACATGTCACATATGTGACAAATCACAAAATGCAAAAATAAAATGGACACCCATTTTACAATGGGTGCACCGGTTTTTGGTAGTGTACAAAGAGGATGATTTTTGTGCATTATTCTAATTAGGAATTAGACATAATCATACACAAAACTATTACCAACACTCAACCTTTCTTGTTAAGAACAATTGAAAGAGACAACACCCACCCATGTGGTGTGGGTGGCTGGTCCATGTGAGCCAAACAAGAGGACAAGTTTCCTCTTATAAAAACTCATATCATCTCATTTTTATATCATTCATGAAAATTCACTTATCTCTCTAATTTTTCTCCACCTTCTCACTAAAACTTAAGAAGTACTAAAACTTGAAGTTCATATTTCTAATAACATTACTAGTGTAGTAATAAGAGGTTATTAGATTTATTTTAAGGGAGACTACATTTTATACTAGTGTAATATTTTGTAGAGATTAAGGGTTGTCTTGGGTGATACTAATTGGAGAGTTTCTACTTTGAAACTTGGAAGATCATCCTCATATTACTAGCTCAAGAACAATATTTGAAAGGAGTTCAAATATTGTGCTCATATTTTCATAATCAATGTAAGAAATTGTTCTTTACTTATTCTTTTGTTATGCATGAATAAGGTCCATATAGTTTAAGAGTAAACTATTAATTATATAATATTAGAAATGTCTAATATCGAGTTTAAGAAACTTACAAGTATTTCACAATACTTTTGGTGAAAATCAAAGTCAATACTTAGATATTTCTAGTTACGATTTAGTCGTAAGTCCTTGATCTAATACTCTTGGTGGTAAACTACTTCACATTGAAGCTCTTTGAACTTTTCAAAGTTTTCCCTTAGCACCTCATTAAGTAGAATCAAACACAATATCTACTTAAATCGTCGGTAATTAAAGTTAAGTAGTCATAACCATCTCTGGTTGTGATTGTTATTGAACCACACATATCCTTATGTAATAGGGCCAATAACTTACTAGTTCGATTTCTTTTTTAATAAAAAGGGCACGAATCATCTTGCCTTGAATACAAGATTTGCACACACCATAAGATTCAAAATCAAATGGTTTAGGGATAGTAGTCAATACTAGTCTCTTAATGTGCTATATAATCCAGAATTAAGATTAGATCTGGGTCCCCAATTTTGAGCCTTTTACAATCTATATGACAAGTAATTTCTAATTTAGGTCAAGAATATAATTACCTTTGATTGGCATGGCATGACCATTGACCAAGTATGGGAATAAAAAGATAGAACGCTTGTTCCATTCACAAAAGTGAAACACTTGTGTCGTACACTAAAGTTGATACTATATTCTTATTTAGAGGTCGTGTACATAATAACTTTTATTAAAGTATACCTCTAAATCAAAAACTAGATTGAGCACATTATAACTTTTATATGTCTCTATAGAAACAAAAACTACAATAGTTCTATTTCCCTTGTGGGTCGATATTTAATCATGGCTAGTTGTCGCACGAATCATTATTATATGTATCGAATACATTGATGAGAAACATAATAGGTATCTAATACCAAAAAAATGCATTTAGCTAAATAAATGTCGATCATATAGATATTAAGGGTGAACATACATTTAAGTGTAGTACACCTAATTTCTTATTCTACAGAAAACTTGGGGAAGATTCTTTTCTAGTGTCTTACACTATAATAATAGAATCATCAAAAGTTGGGTTCGACACCTTGCTTGGGTTTGACCTTGGTATTCAAAGTAGCCTTGCCTTTTGCCCTTGGCTTGTGCCAACATCGTGCCAACCTTCTCTTGAACCTCGTCCTATTCTTAACAATTAAGAATAAAACATCCCTCTTAGAGCTCTCTCACTCACTTTTATGAATCTCTATTTAGAAAAGTAGATTAGAATTATTATGAAGACTATTCTTCATGAAGTGACTACGGTATTTGGTTAATCACGATTTCAAATAAATCGAGAAACCTGGTCGTCCCAACTGGTTTGACCTCTTTTGAGGTAAGCCTTGAGAAGGAGCATTATGACGACATACCAAAAAATACTAATATTTTCTTTGGAGAAAAAAGATTGATGCACCATTGTAATAAGAAGACGTCATTAAAAAATAAAAACGTTTTTGACTAAGTGTGACTTATTCATATACTCTTCATAAGAGACATTTGCAATGGTGAATATGAGGATCAAAAGAAAAATTTAATTTTGTCTTTAGCTATGGTGGTTTAAACGAAGATTTAAATCGTAATCAAAGATGATACCGTATTAATTAATGGAAACTCCTTTCCACGATTGAACGGATTTACAAGTTTGTAGAAGGATAAGTTTTTGTCATTGCGCGAATAAAATAAATATCAATGGAAAATTAACATTCATTGTTTATATACAATTCACTTGTAAAACAATTTTTAACAAGTCAATTATATAATGACCCCTCACGAAATTATATAAGTGATTCCGAGACCCACAATTTTTAGATAAAAATGATGTTATGCCACTTTTATGTAATAAATGGTAAGTCAACATTTTGACTAATTCTACCTCTAGAACTCTCGGTCGACGGATTTCTACCAAATTCATCTCCTAGTCCCAGGATAACGCTTATCCCGTTGAGCCCAACCCAATTTAGGCGTGTGATCACATCACCCTACTTACCCGAGGTAAAAAAGGGTCCACGTTGTGGTTGCCCTAATGAACACGGGGTTCATAGGTGCTTCAATTGGTAAGGCTAAATCTCAATTTCTTTTAAGTTATGTGAGAGGTCTTGTCAATTTAGTTATTAATTCCCTATAAGTGAACTAAATCGGTGAATTTTGAATAACGTTGAATTGACAATCGAGAAATAAAAAATGCATGTTGGCGAGTTTGGCATGAGCGTAAAATCATAAAGCAAGCAAATAATAAATCCTAGTATGGTCACCTAGCTAATATAATTAACTAGACGATTAGAAAATCGGAAACCAACTCCTTGGCCCCTTGCCTCTTCATGGAACACGCTTAAAAAAGGCACCGTCTTTTAGAACACCGACTTCGGGAATCTCCGTCTTCATAATAATTAATTACAAAAAGTTAGAAATAAAATTCCTATTATACATATGATCTAGAAAATGAAATTAAATTATTACAAACGGCGATACGAGATCGCAATTAAAATTACAACCGAATCGGTATTCCCTTACATTACGGGTAATACCGATTAAAATAATCTAGGCGATACTAGGTACAACTTGCATTGATAATTAAATCAATGACATTCATTCATTCAACATAAACAACATAAATAAAATGCTGTAAAAATCATGCCAAAATTGCCCTCAACACTTATCATGCTCATTTGAGCTCGGTTTAATGGATTTTATCGATTTTTAACCATTAAAAATCAATAATCAACATTTAAATCGTATTTAAGCTCAAACTAATTATCTAAAGTGATTTTGAACTCAAAATTAGTCCCCACTAATTTTGTTTGTATTTAATTAGTTTGAATTGATCGTATTTGCTAAATCACAACATTTTTGAAATAAACCCAAAACAAAATACAAACATCATAAAAATTTGAAACCAAAAAATTTGTACATTCTGGAACATTTCCAGCAACTCCAAAAACCTAAAATATTTGCCCAAAATTTTTGAATTAATTTTATGAACAAATAGCTTTAAATTTATCGGTTTTATTAAATAAAAACCAATAAATATAGTGAAATAGTGAAACAAATTACAAATTTTCACCACAATGATATAATTCAGATTATAAAATGTACCAAAAATTTCCATGATCAAAAAATGACGTTTCAATTTTATGAACATAATAATCTCACTTTATCTTCTATCTCATAAAAATCAATAATCATGCAAAACTTAATTAAAAGTCACAAAATTTTACATACCGTATGTAAGACATGTATGTGAGATAATATTAAAATTTCATGGCCACAATTAACATGCAAATAATTTTAGTTAACTTTTAACATAAAATATGCATATTAACTTGATTTAAAGGCCATAAATCAAAATAAATAGCAAATCAATCCCTAAAATCACCAAATTTGACCACAAACATTTTGTGGTCAGTAGGCATGCATTCAAATAAAAAAATTTTGTGCTAACCATTTTAAACACAAATATTCGATTTTACTCAAGTTATTGTATAACTTGATTTTAAAGCTTAAAATCAACATGCATGTAACAATTGAGCTCTAATACCACATAAAAGTCCTATACCTCTAATTAGACTCCTTTAATTAGTTTATTAAATTACATTAACTTAATGATTTAGGATCTAGTTATCATGCATGCAAATATAAAAGCATAAAAATAAAGATAAGATGAAATTTTCTTACAATGAGAAATTTTCGGTATGAATGGGCACAATAAGAAACTCTTTTCTTATTGTTCTTGAGCATATAATTAGTGGATGATCCTCCATAAACTAACCTCCAAAGTAGAAGGTCTCCTTCTTGTTGCAACCAAGAATCCACCCAAAAAAATCTTAGCTTATTATTAACTCGATAATAAGTAAGAAAAATACTACTAATATTATTGTATTACTTTTGGATGAATAAAAGGATTCTTCTTGCAAAAAAATATATTATTGTATTACTACACTAGTAATATGTAGAGAATATTAGTGTATCGATTAGTTTTAGAGTGATGTTGGAGGTTTTAGAGAGAAGTAAGAAAAATAAGCATGGGAATCAAGTAAGTGAAATTGAACAACAATGTTCAATATATAGGCCAAAATGGCCGGACTCCATGAGCTCCAAGTGAGTTTTATTTTGCTTATTTTTATTCTCATGCAAATATGTAGTGTGTGGGATTGAATATGATCATGTTCATGTGTCATACATGTCATAATCATGTGTTGTAGTGTAAGTAAAGAAAAGAACAACCATAATTGTTTTTCCACTTACACATTTCGGCCCCCACTAGCAAATGTGGTCCATTTTGATTTTTGATATTTGTCCCACAAATACTTATAATCATATGCTTAATTATCTTGTATAATTAAGTGTTAATTTGATCATATAACAATTATATGACTCAAATTAATAAATTATATATACTTAACTTTTAAGTGATATTTTACCATTATATCAATATATAATGGGACCCACAATGCCGAGTTAATTTATTTTAAAACTCTTTGTAAATATAATTAATTAATTACCTCTATCTCAAAATATATGCACAACCTCAACTAATTTAATTAATTAACAATTAATCACTAAATTTAATCTTATTAAATCTTATTAAAATAAGACGTAAAGTTTATTCAGTCAGTTATCGTATAACTGACTAATAAACTTAAGTGGAATGAGTTCTTAACTCAATTTCCAATAAATAACTCTCGTAACTAAACGTACATATCAAATATATGTAATGTGCTAATTAACTGTATCATATACAAATAATTAGTTCTACTATTTGGGTTTCATCCTATAGGTGTGACCGAAAGGGATTAGTTGATCACCGCCGTCATACGACAATAACGTCTAACTCTAGTCAGCTGAGCGTTATCGAATTACATTAATCAACTGACGTGGAGTATAAAAAATATACTAATCATGCCACGTATATTCAAAATGAGTTTTATTATATAAATGTACTATTGTGGAGGACACTTACTCCAACAATTACTTGGTTTTGATTTTTAATAAAGAGGATTTATAAAAGCAAATAAACAAAATACAAAAGAAAGAAAAATGCAAAACAACAAAAATAACTTTATATTTATTTATTCCATGTTTTGTATGAGCAAAAGTCAAGCAACACTCCTTATCCATCATTAAGCGAATAGAGAAAAAGACGTTGCAAAATAAATGGGGATATGATGTTTTTCCAAGTGAATCAAAATTTCAAGTTTGATATTTTCATTTGTTGTAATAAATTGGGAGAAATGGAATTTTTGACAATTTCTTAATTTGTAACTCCACATCATCCATAACGGTGCTTGCACCAATCCCGTTTTGACCCACTACCTATCCCCGTTACAACCCTTGTTTCATTTTATGTGCATTCCCATTTTCACATCTCATATGCGACCATATAGGAGAGGACTACACATTAGATTGCGGGCATGTCTCACAAGTCGAGTAGTTGAGTGGTTTTGGTTACGTTTTGTCACAAAAATCTCCTGTTCTTTAAATGAGTGACGAGTGAAAACCGTGAGAAAGTCGGTAGTCTAAGTCCTCTTAGTCATGGGTCACATTTGGTTGAATCTTGAGTCGTGTCATGTTGGTTTTATACGGTTGACTCTGCTTCCCTATTTCCCGAATTTGAATTCGTTTTATTAGCATTTGGGGGTCATACCCGGGCTGCTTGAGCCATGATTAGGGGTTTGACATTGAGACGGTATCTCCCGAACTAGACCTTTGGTTTTTGAAACGAAACCCAACCGCTTAGATGAGGAAAGTGGTTGTTCTTTTTATTGATGCATCCTTTATGTCGTTTACGTGCTTAATCTTGGATGTATCTAAATTTTCCGCAAGCCCCTCCTTGCCTTGCAAGGAAGTACATACCTCATTGTACTTCGTTGTGAGTTGAAGGGACGGAGAAGGCCCGTCAATTGCCTTTCATCGGATAGTAGTAGTAGTTTAGTTAGCTTAATTAAATAAGGGTCACATTTTTGCTCACTTACTTACTCGGGGACGAGTAATGTTTAAGTGTGGGGTGGTTTGATATATAATATATTTAGACCGATTCCCCTCTTCATTCTCTTCTATTTCGACCTTATTTAATGTGTTTTAGCATCGGTTTAATTGCATTTTGTTTATTATCACGCTTTGCTTTCATTTCATGAATTTCCGTCTCATTTTATAGGAAATATGCCAAAAGAAGCATGAGATGGGACGAGAAGCAAGAAACCGTCACTAAGTTTATAAAGAAAAGAAGAAATAAAAGAAGAAGAAGACAGATTAAAAGAAATGTAGAAATGAAGAAAAGAAGAGAAGGAGGAGGAAAGAGAGTCCCAGCCGGTCCAGGCCACCGGCAACCGGCCGGCCGGCTGGGCACTCCGCCAACCTTAGTGAAAACTAAAAATTTGGAAGAGAAGCAGGGGCTCCCAGCCGGTCCAGGCCACCGGCGGCCGGCGAGACCGGCTGGGGGACCACACATGAAGAAGAAGGAGAAGAAAGGGAGAAGAGCGTCCCAGCTGGGCAGGCTACTGGCAGCCAGCCGGCCGGCCGGCTGGGACTTCCTTCACTTGAAGAAAAATATGTTTTTGGGATAGAGAGTACCAGCCGGTCCAGGCTACCGGCCGGCCGGTTGGGACCCCTAATCCGCAAATGCATCCCTTCTTATTTTGAATCCTTAATCCCACCAACCTATAAATTCCCCTCTCTTAATTCATTTCTAACACACAACCCTAGACACAAGAACCCTAGTAATTAGTAAGAAACATTTCCCTAATTAGCACTCTTATCCTTCTTAGTTAGTGATAATTACTCAATTTCCTAGTTAGTTATTGTTAGATCTAGTCTTTCTCTTAGTTATTAGTGAAGATTTGGGTTGTAATTTGAAGACAAGAGGAGACTCTTTCTTCCATTATTAATTGAAATTCTCACCTTTTATTACATGTTTGGTAATTTCTCATCTTTATTTCATTTACTTGTCATTTAATTGCTCTTTCTTATTTATTTGATTAGTTTACATGTTGAATATGTCTTCTCTTGTTTATTTGTTATCAAAGTATCCATCTTTAATGCTTTCCTCCATCAATATGTGTGAGTAGTGAGTGCCCTTCTAGGGTAGATGAGGGATTTGTTTGTAGATTCTTGGGGTTAGAATGTGGTTTTGATTGTAAAAATCTAGTCTTTTGGTAATTCCTATATTTTGTGCACACCATGTGCTTGTAGAAATGCTAGAATGAGTAATTCATGCTTCTTTCATCTTGTTGCTAGCCTAAGCGAGATGTTCGCTTGTTTGTGTGTGCCAATAGGAACCTTGGGGGAGGTAGAGCGAGAATCCGACCGAACCTAGGAAAGGGACCGTCTTTTACCTAGAGGTGGAGACCTACCATTACCTATCTTTAGACCGACTTTACCTTCTACTATATTCGACCCCAACCTCATTAGTGAACCCATTTGCCTTAGTTTTCTTAATTCTTGTTTTAAATCTCATATTTGCTCATTTGTTAGACTTAGTTAGTTTTAGTCACCTCTAATTGCTACTAGCTAGAATTGAACTAGAATTCGACCAACCTAACTTAGAGCCTTAATCACCGTCCTTGTGGTTCGACCTCGACTAGCCTACTACATTAGTTGAGTTATTTGTTTGATTGGGGGAGGGCGACTAACCCCACGTCAACCTTGGACGGAGAAACGAGGGACAAGCATAGAAATACGCATTTGTGGACTCGCCACAAACCTTTGTGGGAAGTTGGAACCGTTCGAATACTTCATGTCATGTCAAGACACAAAGTGATGACATGAACACTAAGAAATCGTTACTCTTAGCATTCTATGTCTCTAATGACACTCGTGAATGCCAATGAACGCTGATGTTCACAGAGATCTGGAGTAAAGGGTGAGGGTACATATTAGGAAGTTCTTTAATCGAACACCTAATCCCGCCCGCCTCGATAGCGACCTCCACTAATGATTAAGGAAACTCTTATGTACTCGATATGTTGTCGGTTATATGCATGCTATTAAACATCCACAATTTAACCCTAACAAGTGAGCTTTAGACTATGTCGGTTGACATGTAGTTTAGCATTCAATTGAGTCGAAATAGGATTTTAAGGTTGATTACATGTGAAAGGCAAAGAAATCATACAATACAATGATTAAATAAATCTATAAAAGAATTATTACAATTGATTACAACGGATTTCGGGATCTACGTCGAAAATGCCTAAAAGGAAAGATTTGAAGAAAAGAATAAAAGACTAAACAAACAGATTAGCAGCGAAACTAGAATTAATAGTCGATTAATTAAACCATTAAGGCTACGTCGGAGCGAATCATGAAGATCTGAGACAGAATCCAACCCAGAACAGGCGCAACGTGTGATGCATCCTCTGGAAGAGGCACATCACTCTATCCGTATGTTCTTGAGTTGGGTTATGGCTGTGAAGCCAGAATTGCAATTAGTTAGTATTCGTTTGTGTATTTACGGTTTATTAATGATCTACAAGTCGAATTGAATTAAATTATACTAAATATATCAAAGACGAATCTAGATATTAGATATGAACAGGTCGAATCTCTAAAGACTTTATTTGATTTAAAGATGACAAAACCCGCTAATATTGGATTATTAGGGATCTAAGACGAATTACAAACTATCTAATTATGAAACTAGATTAAAAGACGATTTACAAGAAATAACAAAAAAACTAATAAAGGTTTTGAAAAGGTTTGACATAAATCCGACATGAATCTTACATAATATGAATAAAATATATAATAAAAGTAAACACCCTCAGACTTACATGTTGACGAAACGAGATTAACTAAGTTGCGTTTTAGCGATAGCTCGACTCGAATGTAAAGAAAGTGCCCTGTAGAGTCTATTGATCGAATACGAAAGAGGGGGGGGGGGGGGAATTGAGTATTAAAAACTAGCTCCACTTTTTCGATTTATATGATATGTAATTAATTATTTGATTCTATAGATTAAAATCAACTAATTAATTAATCAGAGTAATAAGCAAATAATGAAATAACGAAAAGGAGAGAGACGCACGTGATTTTTGAAGTGGTTCAGTTTCACAAGTCGAAACCTACGTCCACTATTCTCGATTAATAGTCTTTAGTACCTTTCTCCGGATTACAAAAATTATCAACCCACTCGTATAATCCACTATGATTATAAGTCAAGGTGAATATCGCTAAATACTCTATACTATCTTACGTTAATAAGAAAGTACAATATAACTCATAAGGATTCTCGTTAAAGAATTAGTAAGATTATGTGATGTACTATTACCCAATAACGTATTTCACGCAAGCGATTGATAATAATGATGCACGACTTTTTTGAAAAAAAACAAACGCTAAAAATAATAAATTTTTTCTTCAAAGTTTGCTTTAAAATCAATTTATAAAATTCTCTCAATTGTATGAAAGTCGTTGTGAATGATTGAGATGGAAAGAGTATTTATAATAAAAGCATATGAGATATAAAATCTAAAACCCTACCTTACTTTTTAAGAAAGATATTTATTTTTAATATCTCAAAATATTATTTGCTTTATCTTTTAGAAATATATTTATCTTTAATATCTCAAAATATTGTTGCAAATATATTATTAGAATCCTAGGTTAAGGTAAACAAGGAAACAAACCTATGTTGGCCGAAATCCTCATAACCACGAAACCCTAGGAGCACGCAACCCTAGGAGGCACAATCCCTTGGTTTCACGAAACCCTAGGTGGCACAACCTCTTGGCGGGCTTATTAGGTTTAACAACAAATTGAGATATAATGTATTAGAAACTCTAGGTAGCATGACAACCCATAAGTTGTATTACTAACCAATAGAATCTCATGAATACATTATCTATTAAAACTTTTGATAAATATAAAAATACTCTTTCTCTTTTGAAAACATTTAAAAGATTTATTTTCAAAATCATGCATCAACTTTTATCATCCAAAGTTATAGGTTAAAGCTATAACTTCGAACTTTAATATGTAAAGTTATAAGTGAGTCATAACTTTACAAATTTAAAATCACTTTAATGGAATAGTTACCGAATGACGACCTATACTATCTAATCTTCACAAAGATCTTCAGTATACGGATCATTTCTTCATCTTGATCACAAAGACCCTCCATCTTGAGTCTTGTGTTATTTGAAGTAGATCTTGCTTGAATTGTTTCTTCAATGTTATAACCAAGGTAGCTATAACTTTGCATATGAACTTCCAAAGTTATACCTGAAGTTCCTATAACTTTGTCTCACAGAACTTGTCAAAGTTATGCCTTAAGCTCCTATAAGTTTGATCTTCTTTCTTGTAATTGTTGTTAGCTATGATAAGTCTAAAACACACAATTACATGCATATGATATATAAATTAAAGCACATTATGAAGTATATGCATGTCATTATCAAAACTATAAAATAGGTCCAGTATGCCCTCGTAAGAGGATCAGAAAGACTAGTTAAATTGATTAATTGTAGTTGGTCAAATTGGTAGGTCTATGCAAAAACGTGACGGGAACCCAGAAGGATATGAGCTTACGTGGTCGATTGATCAAGCACGTAGATTTCAAAATGATTAGAGCAAGTTCTAGAATGCAAAGAGAGAGAAAGAAAGGGCGGAACACTCGCGTGCCTTGAAAGTGTGCACGAACCTCTCCTTATATAAGGAGAAATTCGAAGGGTTTGGAATGCCTCGAACACGGAAAGAAATCTAGAAAGTATTTCGGAAACAGGAAAAAAGAGCTGGGGAAGAGGCGCAACAGGCACTGCGACTCTTGGAAGAGGCGCAGCGCCTGTTGCGTCATTTCCCAAGCAATTTCCTACTTTGAAAGAAAGATTTCCGCGTTTCTTTATGAAATTGCGGTAGATTTCAAATTCTTCTAAATAAAATACGGATATATTTTATCAAGAAAGATAAGTTTTGAAATATTAAATTATCCGGAATATTCTCGAGCGTTCAGACACGGTTTTAAAAGACGGTTTATAGAAAATGAAGCGGTGTTTTGACCCGGAATCAAAATAAACTCTAACGACTGTCAAAACGACCGTATCGACACGTAGATGACGATTAAGGGGTAGACACAAGTGTTTGAGATATCACTTCATGACAAACTTATGAACTGTCATAAACTGTTACGGATACCAAACATGCGGCTCAATCATCACTGGGTGGTTGGCGGAAGGTTTAGATTCAAGGTATCTGTGGAGCCCCCACTTTGAATGAGGCTTGGACAAGTAAAAAGTCAAAGTATAGCCATCAGGTCAATTGAAGATTACAGCCTGACGACTATGGCGACGCGAGGCGGTTCATGGGGTTTGAACGAAGGACCTGTCGTCGGGAACATTTTAAAGTCTGTTAACTGTCGGGGTGGGTCGTTTAAAGCCCGTTAGACTATGTACAAAAGCTCGCCAGCCATAAGAAGGAGTCATACCTAAGCATCTTCTTACTTGGGCTAATGTTGGGTCGTGAGGCTCGCCAGCCGTCTGAAAGGCATACGTAATGAGGCTCGCTAGCCGCTGGGGATAAATATCTTACGTGAGAATCAACTTTTCTCTGTCTTCAAGCGAACTCTCGTTGGGGAAACACATGTTGAAACTTGATATATGGAAGATTCTGTCAGGATTGAATCATTCCGAGAATTTGCTTGGTTGTGGTGAACAAATATCTTGACGATAAAAGACGAGCCCACGGATTGTATATCCGACAAGATGGGTTTTGCTGAGATGATGTGACGTCTTTGAGGTCTCCCGAGGCACGGGTCTTGAAAAAGAACCGAATTATGAAAAATAGAAGTCGGAGAAGAGGCGCATAAGACTTGGGCCCACAAGTAACAAACTTGTACCCAACTTTCGAATTTAGGCGAAACATTGTTGGGGAAAGGGCGCAGCAAGAGCTGCGACCTTTAGCAGAGGCGCAGCTACTGCTGCGTTTCTTCCCGAGCTTTTCCCTGTCCGATGAAGACGCTATCAGACGGAGGCTGTATCATTCATTCGAAAATCATAAAACTCAAAGAAATCCCTCAAAACTCAACCAATCTTGCGGAAATGTTGATAAAATTACTTCATAAGCCATGACAAACCTAGGTATGCATTCCAATCTCGCTTTAATCGCTTATATTCGATTGATTTTGGTTTTGTAATAAGGGTTTACTTCCCCAAGTAACTCGAAAAATTAGGGATTTTTGCTCCATTTGATTTGTATGGTAGAAATGGACATTAGAAATGAACAATTGGATTGGTTATGAACATAGACATGTACTTGTTTTTCGTTTTCGTCGAATTTTGAACATATGAGACAAATACTCACTGACTCAAAAACCACTTGAGAACCCCCTTATGGTAGCTCATTTTGGATGAAACTTGGTGTTTTGGAACCATTGTTTAATGGGTAAAGTTGTTGTAGCATTAAATTTTCAGTTTGCGACGACTTCTGCATGACGCTTTTCTAGGGCATAACCGCTATTATAGCAAAATGCTGTCGAATTTTCGACTCAAACCCATATTTAGGCTTTGAATTTAGACTTGAGTTGACCCTTACCCTACATGTGTAGTTGGGTTTCTGAAAGAATGGTGAAAGATGACAAGAAAATTTCTTGAAAATGACTTGAAATGCCTTAAAATGTGCTTGATGTTGCTTGAAACTGCTGACAATTTGCTCGAAATGTTTGACACATTTGAAACGTTGACATGTGCAAGTGACATTTCTTCTACGTCAGGGAGAGTTCGCATGGACATAGACCTTGAGCCTTCTTCTTCCCGTGTGGAAGAAGATATACGAGCCGAGGTGGTGGAGGAGACCGGAGCGGCTGAGGACGAGATTCCGAGGAGGATTACCACGGGATGAGGTGGACACCACTTGGCGGGCGCACCTGAATGGGCTGAGAAATGGGATGGTAGACATCTCATTTGGGCAGCATATAGGCACGTGTCTTACAGGACGGCACGAAGCATGGTAAGCCTTTGTGTATGCTTGTGTTTTCCATATCCGGTTGCCATTTCGTTTTTGAAATATAAAAATGCTAAATGCTTTTATTGATTCCAATTGCAGGAAGCCGGGAACATGAGGTCCTTTTCTGGCTACACGTCCATGATGGAGGCTTATGAGAAGTTGACCGAGGAGGAGAAGGCCCTCAATGAGGGAGGAGCCTTTGGAGAGTTGGTCCGAGCTTGGAAGTCGATCAGAGCGATGACGATTCAGACTAAGCTTTGCCTAATTCGAGCCTTCTTGGATTGTTACTGGGATACGACTTCGACCTTCCATATGCCTTTTGGGGAGGTCAGAGTCACCTTGGAGGATTACGGCATGATTTCTGGCTTGCCGTGTGGAGAGGATAGCTTGGAGTGGACGTCGGTGGCCATGAGGGTTGACTCGGAGGAGGCGAGACAGCTGATAGGCTAGAACCTTCTGTCAGGGGCGGCTGCTCTACCTGGGTTTGTGCCGCGCTCTTACGTTAGAGACTACTTTGCGGGTGGGACTCCGACAAGAGTGAGGATAGGGGGAGAGATGGTGGCTCCTCCTCCTTGTACTGCTTAGCAGAGGGCTCGACTTTGGTTGTGGTGCTTCTTGTTTTTGATTTACTTCAGAGACAAGGTGGAGAGGCTATCGACGAAGCTTCTTTCTTTCCTTTATGACTTGAGTAGCCTAGGTCCTTGGGACTGGGTTACTCCCAGCTTTTTGGTCCTCACTCACTACATGAGGGCCATGGTTAAGGCAGAGCTGATGGAGAAGGGGACTTCTCCTGCTACTGTTGGTCCTGAACTCTTGATGGAGGTATGAACCTTCCTTTTGTTCCTTATTGAAAGATCAATAATCTTGTTTTGCATTGAAAGATCAATATTTGATTTTGCAGTTGATACTGTTATTGCCTTTTTTTGCAGGCGTGGGTGTACTCTTACTTCCCGGGCTTTGCGCCCACGAGGGCGAAACCTGAGGCGAGGGAGTACCCAGTTGTGAGGGACTGGGTGGTGTGCCGTGCGAAGAGCCAACGTTCTTCTTATGATGTCTGTAGGAAGGGCGTGAATGCCCTGCAGCTGGAGCACGTAAGTATCTCCGACTGCTTTCTTTTCTGTCTTTCATTTTGGAGAAAGATCATAAGGAATGATGCTTCGTCTTATCATTATCTAGAACTTGATCATAGGAATGACCCCTTCCTTTTTGTTTTGTCTTAGTGGGTTCTGAGGCCTAGGGTTGACTACGCGAACGCACCAGCTTTCGTGGCTGAGGTCCTACGTCCTAGGAGCTCGAGTCGGTTGTTTGTGAGGACGCCCATGGGACGTGTGTGGTACTTGGGCGATCGTCTGACTCGGCAGTGCTCTCGTGAGGCTTTCACGGTCCCCATCGATTCTCCAGGGTCGATATTTAGGGAGACTTCTGACGCTGAGAAAGAGGATGACCTGGCTAGCGTGAGTGAAGACGCACTCCTTCTTCCTGATGAGGATTACCCAGGGTTCGTTCATCGAAGATTGGCGTATTGGCCGATTGTGGTAAGCACTGTTTGCTTCTTGTTATATTGAATTTGTAGAATTGATAAGTTGCTTGTTGATGAATCATTTGGTCTTTGCAGGAGATCGAGGTGGATGGCGGGCGTCGAGCCCCTAGCTTACCCTAAGGTGATCGAGTACACGGACGCGGCTGGCACCATGATGATTTCAGAGCTTCAGAGTTCAGTGCGGCGGTGACCGATGCTGGCTTAGAGGAGTGGGAGGACCTCGTGAGGAGGGTGAGCTTCTAATCCATGACCATTATCGTTGTATATGAATGCATTTGTTTTAACATTGATTTGTATTTGAATGTAGGTCGCCCCGTCTCGGCATGTTGCGCTGTGGGGGCCAACCAGTTGCAGGCTACAGCCGTTGAGGCACTCGCAGATGGTCGTGACCGACAGGTAGGAACGTATCATTCCCTTTTCGTTTATTGTTGCATTTTGTATTTTTTGAAATGAAATGAATGATTGAAATGAGGCATTTCTTTCGCAGAGACCCTTGGAGCGTGAGCTGGTAGAGTCTTGGACGGAGACAGCGGATTCTCGAGAGGAGATAGCTCGTTTGCCGAGGGAGCTAGAGGCCCGGGATGCCGAGATTTCCGCCCTCAAGATTTTAGCTGGGCTTACAGACGTCGAGGATTAGCCGTCTTGGTTTTGTTTGTAGACTTTGGGTATTTCGAACCTTGTTTTGAATTTGTTGTACATTTGGATTTGTTTTCGGGCGAGAGCCCTAGTTTCGGATTTGATTTTAGGGCGAGAGCCCCAGTCTTGTGTACATGTTCCTTTTTTACTGTGTTACGATGGCCTGAGTGCCTTTTCTGTTGGAAGATATCTTCTGTCCCTGATGGTTAGCTTAAAGGCAGGTTTGGTAGCTGACGGTTTATGCCATCAAAGAATTCACATAAATTACATGTAGTATATAACAAATAATCTACTCAAACATTTTATATGTGACGTATCGGTAGCCTAAACAAGAGCGAAATGAGTGCTTAAAATTGACAACATGCGAAAACAATGTATGAAAATGTAAAATATGACTGACAATGGGGAAGGTTACCCCCTAAAAAAAGAAAACAAAAGAAATATATAAGTTTAGAAAATATGGATATGAGTAGATTTTCCTAAAACAAGAAAAGAAAATGAATATGATTAAGTGTGCATAATTGGCGCAGCTGTTGCGACTCTTCGAAAGGGCGCAGCTGTTGCTGCATCATTTCCCGGGCTGATCAGACCCTGGTGAGAATTAGGAAAAGACGAATAGTATATATAGTGAGCTCGGTTGAAGATTTTATTCATACAATTCCTCCAATGATCCGTCTCTCACATAAAATAATCTCCAATCTAAAAAATCTTTCTATATAATGGATGCCTTTGAAGACCGTCTCAAAGAATGGGCAAATGAGTTCACTCATGTTGAGAAAAATGACATGTGTGCCTACAATCTAGGGACAATCTTGAGTTTAAAACTGGTGAAAGTTGTGAGGCCCTTCTTAGATGCTTGCCTCGAGTACTGGGACTCAGATTTACATGTATTTGCCTTTCCAGGAGGCGATATTTGTTCTTTCCCGGAAGAAATAGCCGCCATTGGGGGATGGGACCCAGAAGACGCTCCAGTTATACCCCTTAACTCCCAAGTGTATAAAAATAAATTCAGGGATCTCCTTGGATTGACTAAAGCTAAGGTAGACCGCTATGTTACCTCAAAAGGTATCCATATGCATGACTTTATGGAGCGATTCATAAATAGGTAAGACCCTTCATTATCGTATGTTGCGAGGCACATGGACTTTGGGTTTTCCCTTCTACATGATTATATCTTCCAAGGGCATATTGACAAGGAGATGAGGGAAGACCCTTTTTTCTTGAGTTTGGTGGAGCAAATGGAGCTGCGCAAGAGCCCAACTTGACTTTGTTTAGGAGAGATTATCCATGGCCTTGATAACAGAAAGGCTAATCGAGAGCTTCCATATCTACTCCTGTCGTCTTGCATGTAAGAACCTTTCCTTTCTTTTTTCTTTCTCTTTTTTTTGTCTTTCTTTTTTTTTTGTTTTTTGTTTTTTTTTGTGTTTTCTTTTTTCGTCTTTTTCGTTTTTTTCCTTTTTTGTTGTTTTTTTTTGTTTTCCTATCTTTTTCTTTTTGGTTTGACATTCTTTCTTGCCCCCAAGATATGGTTGATGGAGCGTCTGCGATTGATCGAGCCGCCAGTTAATGTTCAAGGTGAAAGGTGAAGGCGTCCTCCTCATCCGATGGACTGTGCTATGGTAACATCTCAGAGTAGTCACTGGGTCATCATCTTTGGACCAAACTCGGTCAGTTCGCATTCCTGGCATGGAATTCATGGTATGCATTTTTCCAGAGAGATGAGTAAGGCAAGTAGGCCTTAAGTAGAGGATGTCAAAACTTGATAGTGTTCCCTTGACCGCTTTCACTCATACTGCAGAGTCTTGTAGGGAATGGGCAGCCAGATGGGTGCAAAGGAATTTGTGGTTCATACATGTTCCTGTTGGCTCCCTATGGGTATCTGACTCATATCTGCGATGGAGGACAGCTAGTACTCCAGAAGAGCGTGAGAAGCTAATGAAGCGTGAGCCCGTGGACTGTAAGATATATAAAAGCGATAAAGAGAAGTCCAAATATCTGACTGAAGGCGAGGAGGAAGCCGGGTTCCTAGTCATGCATCCAGCAAAGAGGTCGAGGACTAATCCTGCTGCAAGGGTGGTGATAGATAGACACGGTAAGGCGTGACCTCGAGAAAGACCGTTGGTGATTAGGTCTGAGGTAACGCAGGAGCACCCAGCTCGCGATCGAGATAAAAAGTGTTAGAAAGGTGAGAAAGGCAAAGGGGAAGATGAAGAGTAGCCTTAGTTAGTTTTATTATTTAGTATTATTATTATGTTGTAATAAATGGTGGGATTTTTAGAATCCTAGCCTTAGCTTTTTATTTCAGTATTTCTTTAGGTATGAAATATTATTATTATTTTTGGATAATGAATAAAGATTGAGTTAGTTAAGAAGCTACAGAGCTTTTTTTCTTTATTATTCTTTTTGAATTTCAAATGCAAATGCAAATGTCCTTCTATTCACATTTCAAAATAATAGCTAGGTTGAATCCTGTGAAGGATTGCCTATGTATTCATTAGAAAAACTGAAATCAAACCCTGCGCGTAGTTTGAAAAAATGTAAAAGAACAACTGTTCGAAGCAAGAGCTTGTAATGAACTTAGAAAAAGGGTAGCATATGCTTTACTTACTCCCAAAAGAAAGACAATTCTATTTATTTGATGACATGAGGGTTATCCTAATATGAAAATGCAAGAGCATGATGAAATTAAATTCAACTGGCCTAGGGCCGATTTTATTCCGTGCCGCATGAGCGGCACATGGGGTTGCGCGAGGCGCGTTTTCCTAGTGCATGCTAAGGGTAGTACCATTTCAACTTCTTTAGGTTGGTAGGGTTAGCAAATTCATTCGTGTCTAGGTCTGTGATCCTAACTGCACCCCCTGAGAATATGGATTTGACCAAGAAAGGTCCAGCCCATTTACGTTTATACTTTCCTCGTGGATCGACGGGTAAGAGAGCCTTGACTGATTTGAGCACTAAATCCCTTTCTTTGATGTTTCTGGATTTAACCGATTTTTTGAATGCTCGTTTGATACGTGCTTGGTATGTCTGTACATTGTGTAATGCACGCAGTCTACGTTCGTCCAAGAGGACGAGTTCATCATATCTATCCCTCTTCCAATCAGCTTCCGGGATTTGACTTTCTAAGAGGATATGCAGAGATGGGATAGCCCTATAAGGAGAAGTGCGATAGCCCTATAAGGCGAAAGGTATCTTGCTTGGCCAATCACGGTAATTGTCGATCATTTTCTTGAGGATTGTGACGACATTTTTATTAGCGGCCTCTACCGCGCCATTAGTTTGAGGTCGATAAGGCGAGGAATGATGATACTTGATCTTGTATTTGGCTAGCAACTACTCAATTTCTGCTTGGAAGTGTGATCCATTATCACTGATGATTTCATGTGGGCAACCATATCGACAGATGATATTGGTTTGTATGAACTTTGCCACATTTTTAGCAGTAAGACTAGTGTAGGATGCTGCTTCAACCTATTTGGTGAAATAGTCGATAGCCACCAAAATGAAACAGTAACCTACTGTTCCAGCTTGAGTGATCTTTCCAATGATGCCATGGAGAGGTCATAGTGTAAAGCAACGAGGAAGGAACATATTGAACATTCCTGAAGATCTTGCAATTGCGGCAGTGTCTGACGTATTTAATACAAGCTGACTCCATAGTCGTCAAGTAATATCCTAGACGTGTTATTTTCTTTGACATCATGGGCCCGCTCATGTGAGGACCGCATTCTATATCATGAACTTCCTCTATTAATTTTTGTGTCTGTGAACGATCAAGGCAACGTAAGATGACACCAATAGGTGTTCTTTTGTACAATTCTCCTTGCATAAGGAAGTATTGAGAGGCTAGTAAGCGTTTGGTCCGTTGTCCCTGATAAGTGAATATTTGTATGGTTTTAACCCCCAATTTAGCTCGGTTTTGTATGTCATTTGTGCTTTGTTAAGCCACTTTATGAGCTAATATCGTCTTCTAGGCGAATTCCTATGTTCTAACATGTTTTGTAGGGAAAGTGACGTTTCTACGCCCTTTTTCTATATTCCAGAGCATTTGCCTAGAACCCGACGATTTGAAGAAGCAAACTTGTGCAAGTGAAAGGCATTTCAAGAAGGTTCACTAATTCGAAAGAGAGAAGAAGCAAAGACAGTTTCGTAGTTGTCGGAAGATCAATCAATTAGGCGGAAGCAATCGTCGCTTTACATCAAACCCTATCAACAAACCCGACTCAAGAGGTCAAGGGGGATGTTGGAAGTCAAGTCAAAGCAAAGGGAGATGAAGAGTTAGTCAAAAGCTTCTAGATGACACTACCCTGTAACAACCCGAAAAGTACCCAATTTTTCTAGTAAAAATATTTACTACCACTTTTCAGCAGACTTAAGTTTTTAAAATAGAATTTATTGTTTCGAGTCGTATTTTGAAATTCCGAGTTCGTATTTGGAATTTCTGAGAGATTTCATGAAAAGACCGTTTTTAGTCATCTTTGACTTTTCTTGACTTTTAAGTCCGTCTTTGACTTTTCTTGACTTTTTAAAGTCGTCATTGACTTTTCTTGACTTTTAAGTCGTCATAAACTTTTCTTGACTTTTAAGTCCTCTTTGACTTTTCTTGACTTTCAGTCAACTTTGACTTTCGTTGACTTTTTCCCGACTCGCCTTATAAGTTTGAAGACCGAAATTTTATTTAAAAAATGACTTTTTTGATTTTTTTTATTTAGATTCTTCAGATTTATCATAATTAATATAATTATTTGTGAATTTATATTCGGAATTTAAAGAATAACGTTTACGGTTTTAACCAAACGTCATTTAACTATTCCCGACTCATCGTAAACCGCGCAACAAAAGCGAAACTCGACTTTGGCATGAGTCACACGCCCATGTCATCGTTTTCCACTCACAATAGGATATTTTAATTGATTCGATTAAACTAATACAAATATCTTAGATATTTGTGACTTTATCGATCAGTTAACGAAAATTACGCAAATCGAGCAAAAACAGACCCGATGATCACCTTACCCACACGGCTCAACCTCCCTCTAATAGCCTTGATATTTTCATTTCTTTTGAATACAATATCATAATATCTAGATATTTGGTGTAATTAACTTTATCGTTAATTATATTTAATCGTTTACCGTAAAATAATTATTAAACGCGAGTCAATTACGTAACAACAATTTCAAAACCCGACATCCTTCTTTGCCTATATTTACACGGCACACACACCCCACATTACTCACAAACAACTTTTCATTTTACAATAAATCAAATTAAGATCAAAATATCACTTTCTTTAATCGTTCTTCATTTGTTCTTCGTGTTCTTCAATTGTTCATCATCGTTCTTGAGCAAAACCTTCATAAACTCTTCATTTCTTAATTAAATCCGTCCTAACGTATATTTCTAGACTCTCCTCTTCGCTCCCCATCTTCACGTACGGTTTTATTTCAATTCCGACAAAATCGTTTTCAACACTTTAATTATGGAAAATCATATTTTATTTCTAATAAAGTTATTCTTGTCATTTCTTACAGGGGAAGATTTTGAATACGAGTTTGGTGACTCGTATATTTTGGGTGAAGATTAGTAGACGGGTTTCTTATTATATACTTCTTATTTTGGTGCTAATTGGTTTTGCTAGCTAAGGTAACGATTCCGAGTTACTCGACGATTTAATGTTACATATCCTTTGTTTCTTTTGTTTTTGGTTCATCTTTTGTTTTAGTTTATATTATTGTTACTTATGATTTTTAAGTAGTAACATGATAAGTAGTTATTTTTATTATGTTGTATGAATAATTAGCATGATTAGTGTTCTTGCCATATTTTGATGATTGGTTCATAATCATGATTTTGGTATGAATGATGGTTGAATTGGATGTTTAAAAATGGATGTTGTTAATAAAAATCATGTTAGAAATAATTAGGAATGGTGGTTGGTTTGGCCGTGTAGGGTGGCCGTTAGTGGGGCTGGAAAACCGACCCAAACCGGCCGGTTCAGGCCTGGTCCAGCCGGTTCAGGCCGGTCCAGCCAGGTCTGGGTTGGTCCGGGGTTTGGTCCTTGGGAGTTGTGTCGATACTTGTTTGTTTTGTTGTTGTTTTGACGGGTTTTAAATATGTTAAGCATGCGGGAAAATATTAAGAAACGGTTTTAGAAATTTTATCAAAACAGCCCAAACCAGGCCCGTGGGCCCAGTCCAGGTCCGGTGTAGTCTCGGCTCAAAATCAGCCCGTGGGTCCCTATTTGGACTTGTGACGGTTTTTGAGTTATTGTTATTTTATCGCGTTTTGTAATAATTAGCAAGTGAGAAATGTTAATAAGTAAAATATTTAATTAAAAGGTTTTTCATAAAATTATTATTTCTCACATGTTAGAGATTATAATACGAGATCGTAGTTTAAAATGATATCCTTTAAGTCAAGCGGGTTTTCGTAAGATTTAATAATTCACATGTTAGAAGTTTTAATAAAATAACATGTAATGAATATGTTGATTTTATGTCTATGTGATAAAGACTCTGTTTCTAGCCGGTTTGATCCAACGGGTTTGTTCAAACTAAGATCTAGTCAGCCCCGATTTGACTGATGACCCGTCGCGGGACTCGGGTCGGGGATTTGTCTTCAAGTAAGGTTTTATTTAATGAATGAATGAATGAGCCTTAGTAGATATGAGGCGATATGATTTTTGAATATGATTTATATGCAATTAGTCACATGATAGGAAGTTTTCCCGTTACTTTTGATTATATGGTTTGGATGTCAGTGTTGACTAAAGTAACCCAAAAGAATTTGAATATTCTGGCGTCTGACCATACTAAATTCTCACATGAGTAGCATTGGACCATGACTAGATAGGACAAGTACTGTCTTTAAACGAGTATATGTTCACCTGATGATAGCTTTTTGTGTCGTCGGCTGGGTTTAATACCAGTCGGTCATGGCGCCTCTAGTTCCACTTTTAATGGGCCAGCTAAGTACTAAGCCATCTTGGACTGAGGATGGTCGCTCTATAAGAGTTCTCATGATACGGTTATGATTTCATGGGACGGGGAACGGAAATACTGTTGTCGTAGCGATCCTGATCAGTCTAGGCTAGGATGTTTTTCCTACCATTGTGGTAATAAGCCATTCATAGTTACCTAGAAGTGACCTAGAAACGCCGTACTAGACTTACTGGCCTTGTTTTGATAGAAGTATCAGTCTTTCAATTTTTATGTATGATTCTAGTGAGTTTTGAAGGTGAGATACAAAGTGCCGTCTAAGATATGTAGAGTTTGGATTACAGATATGTTTAACATGATTCACATTATTACGTGTGGATTAGGGTTTTGAGGATCATGGCCAACGTTACAGTGTAACCCTCTGAGCATAGCATAAACCACCTTACCACCTAAACCATAAGTGTTATAATTATTATTATCGGTTTCACATAGAAGCCTTTCATATGATAGGTATATGTTCGTTCAAATTGTGTTACATAACATGAAAAGCAATCGTATTATGTTAAGTTTTGTATTTTTTCCATATACATCTCTTTTATGTTATTCATGTTTTATTAAACTCGACATTTCGTGGCTGGGAGAACTCGGAGTTACTCCCCACTGACTGTGGCTTCCGTGTTTATATTTAATGCGGTTGGCATGTTTGTGATGCATACTTGGGTACATTGACGAGCTAGCGAGTGAAGTATTACCTTGGACCTATATTCGGTTGTTAGGATTGTATATTATTATACACTCTGTTATTTCCGTATTTATACGGGAGATATGTCTCCCGTTTTGGATAATTCTTATGTATAATATTATTTTCCTTTTGTTATGAACCTCTTTCTTTAAGACACCTTTGTTATGATGAATATATTTAATAGTAGGTTCCGGTTTTAACATTTACCGATTAGAAACGTATTAGAAACGTATTCTCATCTTTTATTTATTTAAATTACTTGTTTTATTTTTCCGCAAATTTGAGGGTGTCACAACAAAGGTAAGACGCTAACACTAGCTCCTAGGTCACATAACGCGTTGTCTATGAGATAGGTGTCTATATGACACGGTATAGAAAAACTGTAAGTCCATAGACCTTAATTAGACTCTTCTAATTAGTTGCTAAATTACTTGTTAATTTAGTATTTAATGATCTATGTAACATGCATGCAAATATAAAGACATTTATATTAAAGAAGAAATTTCCTCACATTGATATGGAAATTATATGGGCACAACAAGAACTCCTTCTTGTTGTTCTTGAGCTATAAATGTGGATGAACACAAGTAATCTCCAAACTAGAAGATCTCCTTTAAGATGCACCAAGATGACACCAATTAATCTACCCTTATTATTAACTAGATAATAAGATAGATATTATACTACTAATATTATGACTATATTACTACACTAGTAATACTTAGTAAATATTAGTATTTGAGAGTTTTTAGCGAGAGGAAGAATTTTAGAAAGAAGTATGACAATTGCACAAAATGAAGAAGTGATAAAATGAACAACTTTTGTTCATTATAAAAGCCATGAGGCCGGATCACCCTTGTCCAAAGATGGACTATTATTTTGTTTTTTGATCACATGCATTAGAGTGGAGTGTTGTAGAAAAGATGATGATTGTTTTCTACTTGTTATGTCACTTTCAAGTGCTAACTAAAGAGTTACAACAAGAACAAAATCATCACCCTTGTAACTACATCATAACCGGCCACAATTGGTCTAGTTAGGTCCATTTTGATTTTTGATATTTGTCTCACAAATACTTATTGATCATATGGTTAATTATCTTGTATACTTAAGTGTTAATTTGATCATATAACAATTATATGACTCAATTAAATAAATAATATGTACTTAACATTTTAAGTAATATTTTACCATTATATCAATATATAATGAGTCCCACAATGCTTGGTTAATTTATTTTACAACTCCTTGTAAATATAATTAACTAATTACCTCTATCTCAAAACCTCAACTAATTTAGTAATTTAACGATTAATTACTAAGTTAAATCTTATGTAATCGTATTAAAATAAGATATAAATTTATTAGTCAATTATCGCATCATTGAAAAATAAGCTTAATCGAATTTGAGTTCTTAACTCAATTTCTAACAATTAACTCTCGTACATATCGAATATATGTAATGTACTAATTAACTGTATCGTATTCAAATAATTAGTTACTATTTGGATTTCATCCTTTAGGTG
>JAIUZE010066665.1:17500-35031 GCA_022085475.1 Heliosperma pusillum | reverse complement strand
TAGTGCGTTTCATTTACCGTGAGAGATGTCGTCTTTGTGTCGTCGTTCTTGAATGCGTGATTTCATGATATTATTCATGGTCATTGAATGATTGGGCACCGTCTATGTATTGGGTTATTTGAAAGGATGATAACATGATGGATGTATTCATGGTAATCGCATGACTTGGCATGGTTTGTTTGTCGAGTCTCAATCTTATCAAACTTATACCGCTAACGGTGAGATGCAAGCCCTAGTGAGCGTATTCGGTTGCCTAAGAGTGTCTTCCCCAAGTCTTTGAATAACATGATGGATTCGGATTTGTATTCCATATGCTCTTATCATTATCTATCGAATTGCCTATCTATCCTTATCGTATCTCACATGTATATCTATATATGCATGATTTTACTTTCGTATTTCCTTCTATGTACGTTTAATGTGATATGGATGGGAGAACCCGGAGTTACTCCCCACTGATTGTGGCGTTCATGTTTTTCATGGATGAACAGGTTGCTTGCGTGGATGGCTTTTTGCTTTTGACTATTTTGGGTTCGGGTGTGAGCTAGCGGGCGTTGTCCCTGGAAGTTTCACCTCTAGACGAATTTAGCTAGTTTTGCTAAACACTTGTTCTTTGCTAACATTTTAAGAGACCCCGTCTCTTTATTGTATTTTGTACTTAGCTTGTAATATTTTGACACTCCTCGTGTTATATATCTTGCATGTATAAAAGTTTTTAAAATACCGTATTTCCGCATATTATTTCACATGCTTGTATGTTTTATATTTCCGCATTCGCGAGGGTTGTCACATGCTGCGCCTGTTCTGAGTTGACCTCTGTCCCTGAACTTCTGTTTTCGCCTTGACGTAGCTTTAATTACGCAATTAATTAACTATTAGTCGTATTATCGCCCATAATATGTCTTTTAGTTTTTCAAACCTTTTCCTGTTCTTCAAATCTCCGTTTTGAGTATATTTATGACGTAGATCCCGTAATCCTTTGTAATCCATTGTAATCTCATTTATTCATTGTAATTGTATTATTTTCTTTGCTTTGCGTATATAATTCAATTCTAAATTCCCGATTTCAACATAAATGAGTGCTAATTACATGTTCACCGACATAGTCAAATTCACATGTTAGGATTAAAACCTTGGATGTTGTATTGCATGTATATAATCGATAACATATCAAATACGAACGATTTCCATAATCATTAGTAGAGGCCGCTATCGAGGCAGGCGAGATTAGGTGTTCGATTAAAGAGCTTCCTAATACGTACCCTTAACCCTTACTCCAAATCTCTGTGAAAATCCGTGTTCATTGGCATCCACGAGAGTCATTGTAGACATAGAATGCTAAGGGTAACAATTTCTTAGTGTTCATGTCATTACTTTGTGTCTTGACATGGCATAAAGTATTCGAACGGTTACAATTTCCCATAAAAATTGGTGGCGACTCCAAAAATGCGTATTTCTACGTTTGTCCTCATTCATTCCGTGGTCCCGTCGTGTACCACACATTTGCACTCCACTTGCCCCCCCCCCCCCCACTTGCTCTTTGTGAGGGGGATTAGACTCGTCGCAAGCTTGCGACGGGAACCACGTAAGTAGAAACGAGGGACAAGCGTGAAAACAAGCATTTGTGGAGTCGCCACCAAATTTTGTGGGAAGTTGGAACTGTTTGAATACTTTATGCTATGTCAAGACACAAAGTAATGACATGAACACTAAGAATTAGTTACCCTTAGCATTCTATGTCTAGAATGATTCTCGTGGATGCCAATGAACACGAATGTTCACAGAGATCTGGAGTAAGGGGTGAGGGTACGTATTAGGAAGCTCTTTTGATCAAACACCTAATCTCGCCCGCCTCGATAGCGGCCTCTACTAATGATTAGGGAACTCTTCTGTACTCGATATGTAATCGGTTATATGTATGCAATGCAACATACAAGTTTTGAACCTAGCATGTGAGTTAATATTAGTCGGTTGACATGTATTTTAGCAATCAATTGTGTCAAATTGGGATTTAAGATTGATTGCATATGAGAAGACAATTAAATCATCCAAAGAATCATAGTGTACAATGATTAAATAGAACTATAAAATAAATATTACAATTGATTACAACGAATACGGGATCTACGTCGGAAATATACCCAAAAGGAAGACTTAAACAAAAGAAAGAAAATAATAAAATTATCTAAAGACTAATTAACGGTGATATTAGGAGTTAATAGTTGATTAATTAGGCAATTAAGCTACGTCGGAGCGAATCAAGAAGATCAGAAACAGAAACCAGCCTGGAACAGGCGCATCAGAAGGTGTGTCCTATGGAAGAGGCGCAACACTCTGTCTGTCTGTTTCTGAGTTGGGTTCTGGCTGTGAAGCCAAAATTGCAATTAGTTAGTATTTTCTTTGTGTATTTACAATTTATTAATGATTTATAAGTCGAATTCAAGTGATTTAATTGATAAAATTACACTAATTATATCAAAGACGAATCTAGAGATATGTTATGAACAAATCTAACCTCTAAAGACACAATTTGATAGATGATAAAAACCCACTAATGTTGATTATTAGGGATCCAAGTCAAGACAAACTATCTAAATATGAAATTATTATGAAAGACGATTTATAAGAAATAATAAAAACTATTAAAGGTTTTGAAAAGATTTGAGCATAAATCCAACATGAATCTTACATTAAATGAAATAAATAAAATACAATATAAAATATGGATTTAAACACCCTCAGACTTACATTTTGACGAAACGAGATATGAACTAAAGTTACGATTTAGCGACAGCTCGAATCGAATGTAAAGAAAGCGCCCTCGTAAAAGGATCGATTGATTAATTAAGATTGATTATTGTTGAGTTGGTCAAATTGGTAGGTCAATGCAATAACATGACGGGAACCCAGAAGAATATGAGCTTACGTGGTCGATTGATTAAGCACGTAGTTGTCAAAATGCTTAGAGAAAGGTCTAGAATGCAAAGAGAGAGAAAAGAAGGGGCAGAACACTCACGTGCTTTAAAAGTGAGCACGAACCTCTCCTTATATAGGGAGAAATCCGAAGAGTTTTGGAATAGCTCGAACACGGAAATAAATCTAGAAAATATCCCGGAAACAGGCAAAACGGGCCAGGGAAGAAGCGCAGCAAGCACTGCGACTCTTGGAAGAGGCGCAGCTCCAGCTGCGTCATTTTCCGAGCAGTTTCCTACTTTAAATAAAAGATTTATGCGTTTCTTTTTAGGAATATATTTTACCAAAGAGGATAAGTTTTGAAATATTAAAGTATCCGGAATATTTTCGAGCGTTCAGGCACGGTTTTAAAAGACGGTTTATAGAAAGTAAAGCCGGTTTTGACCCGGACTCCAAAATGACTCTAATGACTGTCAAAACGACCATATTGGCACGCAGATGACGACCAATGGGTAAACACAAGTGTTTGAGCTATCACTTGAAGATAAACTTACGAATTGTCATAAATTGTTCCGCGTACAAAACATGCGGCCTAATCATCACTGGGTGATTGGCGGAAGGTTTAGATTCGAGGTATCTACACACACTCCATCATTAGATTGTACCTAATAAATTTCATGATCAAAAATTAACAGGTGAGAATACGAACGCAAGCAACGATTTTAATACTACGAGACAACATGAATCCTTACGAATCTTGTCTCGACCTCCTCCTACCACAATCACAATTCCTGCCCCAACCGCCACAGTTCGTAATGATACCACCAACCAGAACAATCACGATACTTCCGGAGACGGAGGTCCCAACACCCTTCATAGGAATTATGGTACCAGAAAGTCCGATAATGGACATCAAAATAAGCCTGTTACAGGAGAAGAAGCTGAGTCTCCAACTGGAGATAATGATAACATGGAGTATTAATCAGACTCTATCGCTTGTAAGTAAAGTGTATCTATCTGTTTTAAACTTTTTGCCTGATCATATGTCGGACCGAATACCTAGTCATTCGCGTCATCTTCCCCCTATTACCTGTATGGTTTGGAACGTTCAGGGTACGAGCAGTAAGAGTAAAATCAATGCAATTAAAGATATAGTCAAGATGCATAAGCCTTCTATTATAGCACTAGTAGAAACCCATATGGGTGGTGATCACGCAAAAAAGATTGGTAAAATTATTGGGTATGAGGGTCATACCCGATTTGATGCAGAAGGGTACAATGGGGGCATTTGGGTCTATTGGAGAACGTATCATGTTTCTGCCACTATTATTGACAGCCACCAACAATTTATTACAATTGAAGTCTCTCGTAATGGTAGCCTGTCGTGGTTTTTTTTCCGCTATTTATGCTAATCCCTGATCCTACGAACCGTAGGGTATTATGGTCTGAACTAGAAACTCTCGCTCGTACTAATAATCAGCCATGGATACTTGCTGGAGATTTCAATGAGACTCGGTCTCTTAACGAGGGATATGGAGGTAACTTAAATATGGCTAGACGATGTGATTTTTTTAATAATTGGGTTGAGAATTGCGAGTTTTTTAAAATTGCGTTTACTGGTCCGGCACACACCTGGGCTCGAGGCAACTATCTAAATGCCAGACAAAGTCCACGACTTGATAGTTATGCAATAATGAATGGGGATCTATGTTCGGGAACGCTATGGTGAAACATCTGCCCGCTTATCAATCTGATCATAGTCCGTTACTTATTTCTCTGAATGATTTTGCTCCCCTGAGTTCAGTACAGAAGCCTTTTAAATTTCAGGCGGCATGGCTAACTCACGAAAATTTTAGCAAGTTCGTAGAGGAAAATTGGCCTAGTAACGGTTATTTTACTTCTAAGCTCGCGGATTTGTCCACAAAGCTACAAGTTTGGAACCAAGACGTCTTTGGTAATATATTTCGTCAAAAGAAAGTTTTATTAGCAATGATTGAAGGGTGTCAAAAGCAGTTATCTATAGTTAGAGAGCAACACCTAATTAACTTAGAAGCTAAACTCCGTAAGGAGCTTGATGATTTTCTTGAAAGGGAAGAGATTCTGTGGTATCAAAAATTAAGAGTTGATTTTATTTTAGATGGTGATCGAAATACCTCATTCTTTCACGTTAGCACTCTGGTCTGTAGATGGCAAAATCGCATTGGGTCTTTAAAAAATGATTCAGGCATCTGGGTTGAGAACGAAGAGGAAGTTAAGAGGTTGGTGGTTGATTATTTTAAAAATTTATACAATGAGGATGTCAGGATGATACACGGGAAGTCGAGTCCAATATTCCATACAGTTTATTCCAAGAATTTAGTTATACGGACTGGGCTTGGTTAACTGGATATTACTCTATTGCTGAAGTTGGACAGGTCATTCTAAACATGGCTACTTTGAAAGCTCTTGGCCCCAACGGTTTCCAAGCTCTGTTTTACCATAAACATTGGTCTTTAGTCGAGTCGTCTTTTTATGATATGGTTAGTCGTGCTCTGGAAAGGAAAGGTTTTCCGGAAGGACTAAATGATACTCATATTGTGCTTATTCCGAAAGTTACTACTCCCGAGTCTGTTTCACAATTTCGTCTGATTAGTCTTTGTAACGTTGCCTACAAAGTTATTAGCAAGGCCATTGCTAATAGAATAAAAAAGGTTCTTCCTAGGCTCATTACTGAAACTTAAAGTGGGTTTGTCCCGGGTCGTCAGATTACGGATAATATCGTAGTTTTCCAGGAGATAATTCATTCCACGCATCATAAGAAGGGGAAAAAAGCATTTATGGCTTTAAAGAGCGATTTATAAAAAGCCTATGACCGTCTCAAATGGATTTTTATTGAAGCCACTATATCGGATATGTGTTTCCCAGGACTAATAATAGATGTCATTATGGAGTGTGTCACGAGTACCAGGATGCAAGTTCTTTGGAATGGTGAGCCTACCGAACAATTCAAACCCTCTCGAGGAGTCCGTCAAGGTGACCCTTTATCCTCCTATCTATTTGTTATGTGCTTGGAAAAGTTGCAACAAGCTATCGATATTGAAGTCCGCTCCAAAAACTGGAAACCATTTGAAATATGCCGCGGAGGACCCAGACTGTCAAATTTATTTTTTTCGCGGATGATATGGTCTTATTCGGGGAAGCAACAGTAGAACAAGCTCTTACTATTAAATCGGTCTTGGATAATTTTTGTCGAGCTTCGGGGAAGAAAGTAAGAGTGAATAAATCCTGGGTTTTCTATTCGGGAAATATTTCCAATGAACTGAAGGATACAGTGAGCCAGGTTCTAGGATTTGAGGAGACTTAAGTATCTAGGTATGCCTACGATCAACGGTCGAGTCACTAGGAATACCTTTGCTCATCTTGAAGAAAAAATCAACTGAAGATTAGAAGGATGGTGCACAAAGCGTCTTTCTCTTGCGGGTAGAGCTACTCTTGTTCAATCGACTATTAATTCAGTTTCTAACTTTACTATGCAGTCCGCTAAGCTACCTCGGTTGGTATGCGATTCAATCGATCGAAAGGCTCGAAGATAGTGAGAAACAGTCCAAAAGCCGAAAACAGATAGTGGGCTTGGGATCATGTCGGCAAGACAGGCCAATGCGGCCTTTCTCACCAAGCTAGTGTGGCGCGTCCTAGCTGAACCTTCGAGATTATGTTCACGAGTTCTCCGCGCAAAATATTGTGAAGGACGATGGTTATATCGATATGTTTCGACCAAAACAAAAAATTTCTAATGTGTGGGCATAGATATCGTCTCAAGTAAAAACTATTATTTTTGGTTATTCCGTCGCGGTTAGGTAATGGTCGAAAAATATCTATTCTGGGATCGCTCCTGGGTTGACGGTTCATGTTTGTCCGATGCCAGTATTGCATCAATCCCAAACGATATTTTGCGCGCTACAGTGAGCGAGATGTGGTACCAAAATTCTGGGTGGAAATGGGATTTATTTGCTAATTTTCTACCTCAATTCGAGCTTCAAAAAATTGCTTCTATCTCATTAGTTGATTACCCGGAGCAAGAGGATACTTTCTATTGGAAGGGTACTTCGTCAGGTAAATTTTCTATTAAGTCGGCTCTAGGGTTCTTGAAAGCTCCGGATGACAATAACAATTCGGAACTACCTATTTGGCGTGTTATTTGGCGCCTCCCGGTCCAACAAAGGATCAGAACATTTATATGGTTAGCTGCTCACGCTCGGTTGATGGTTAACGTTAATCGCGTCTGTCGAAATATGGGTGAAGATCCGTTTTTTCCTAGATGTCAGCTAGGGGAAGAAACGACGGAACACCTGCTTTGGTCTTGCCTTATGTCTCGGTTTATTTGGGATCAAATAGGGGATCGTATCCCGGACAGTACTTTTTATTTATCATCATTTTCAACGTGGATTTGTAATAATGCTAGCAATAATTTCCCGGAGGGGTTAGATGATTGGCCGATGTTGTTTGCTATTTCTTGTTGGTGGATTTGGCGATGGCATAACTATATTGTTCTCGGTCAAGACGAGAATATTCCGCTGGATCCTCGAGTTTTCTTGTTCAATCAGTTTGATGTAACAAAAAGAGCTCACGATAAGTTCTCAATATTTACTCTTATTCCTACTACCGCCTCAAGAGAAGTTTTTGTATGTTGGGAACCCCCACCTCATGGCTGGATATTACTTACTACAGACGATTCCTCAAAAAGAAACCCAGGGGCAGCGGGGAGTGGTGGCATATTCCGGGATGAGACGGGTAATTTTTTATCCGCTTTCTTTTCTTATGTGGTGTTTGTTCCTCAATGAAGGCTGAATTACTGGCTCTTTTAGCTGGATTGGAACGAGCTAAGGAGCGTCGCCTTCGCAAGCTCATTATCCACATGGACAATCTAATTTGCATATGTCTAATCAAGGAAGATCAACTCGTTAGCAATCACCTAAAGTGTTTGGTTAGGAAATGCAAAGATCTTATAAAGGACGAGTCTTGGTCGATTCAGCTGGAACATTCTTATCGGGAAGCTAATAGAGCTAGTGACTGGCTAGCTAATCAAGGAGTAGGCTCAAGCACTGTTATCACTGTTCTAGACCTGCCTCCCTCTGGTCTCCGCCAGATTATTAGAGAGGATATTTTTGGGGTTGCTACCCCTCGCATTTTAGCTAGATAGTTTTCGGGCTTTCCCCTCTTTTGTACCAAAAAAAAATCATTAGATTGTTGCTATATTCCTCTATCAAGCTTTTAATATAAAAAAACGACGTCTCCCCACACTGTAGCTCAGTAGCTCACTCTCAATATCATTTCCGTACAAAATCTACTGATGGTCAAATCTTGCACATTTCTTAGTTAGATCTGTCATCAAAGCAATTATTTATATCAAGATTGATCGAAGACGTATATCTTATTGCGCACAAATTGCAAATTATTGTTGAATTATTGTTTTTAATCTTTTTTCATATAATGCTTTCATAGGTATGATTTCATACCTGAATTGTTTTCCAAAAAAATATGGTCTTTGATTAATTTCTGTTTCTCATGATGTTTTTCACTATTTTTTTTGTTTTTTTTTTTTGCATTTTTTATATTTGTGTCATTTTCTAGTAGTGAGTTTTTCAAGCATTTTTTTTACTGTAACATTTAAATAATTTTGAATCTCTTTAAACTATTGTTTCCATAATTAATTTCCATAAATTTACTTTTTATGTCAAAGATATGTAGATCAAGAAAAAATATAGAATTTTTAAGCATGTCTTCAATTCAGTTTTTTTTTAATTTCCAAATATTTATTCATCCTTTCAAACATAAATAATTAGTAAACTTTAGAAATCATAAGTATTTACTGCTCTTTACTACTGAACCTTTGATATTGATGAGTTTTTGATGTTGAAGTTAATGTATTTTATTTTAATAATATATTTCTTAGAATGAAGCCCCAATAAAATTAACACTTTCAATTAAAATATTAAATCCTTCAGGAATGTGGTTCCTTAAATTATGCAAAAGCAAAGTAGATTTGAATGGTTGACTTTTAACCATAAGGCGACACGTCAGTCGTGTGATTGTTGCTTTAATAAAGAGAGATTCGTGGTCTTTATGACGACTTTATAAATATTTCTTTGACTTGATTAATCGTTCTTTATGATTCTTTTAACTTTCGAGCTTTGATTCCTAAATATAGTAAACAGACTGTCCAGCCAAACTCATAGAAGTATAAATAATACTCAAAAATAAAAAAGTTAACAATTTTCAAAACATTATTGTAATGTCCTATGGTCAACATTGGATAACAAATTGGAATGCACAAACTTTAGTATAATCCATAATTATTAGGAAAGACTGAATGCACAAAGTTTTATACGACTAGTTTTTACGTGTATTCAATTAGTTTGTTTATATTAATTCGGTAAGATTTGATTAGTTTGTTTGTGAAATAAGTTTTATTGGTTTGTATGTTTGTCGATTAACGAATTAAATTGTCGACGATGAAGATCTTGTTTGCTTGTCGATTAATTGAAGTTTAGTAAATTTTGAAGCTGATTAAAGAGAAGAGTGATTAGATTGATGTTTTGTTCAATTCACGAGATGAGTAAATTTGTCTATTTAATTAATATGTCAGCGATTGAAGTAATGTGTTGACGACATTTACCAGTTTCATTTAAATTTCATTCAACTCTATATAAACCTGCTCAACTGCTACTTTGCGTTATTGGGCCCAGCCATAAATTGTCCCTTATATCTAGACCTGGCAAATGGGTCAAACGGGTCGGGTTTGGGTCGGGTCAGTTTGGGTCGGGTCATCTCGGGTTTGCTCAATCTTTTGGGTCGGGTCGGGTCGGGTCAGTTTTGGGTTTGGGTCAGTTTCGGGTTTGGGTCACTTCGGGTTTGGGCCATTTCGGGTATGGGTCATTTTGGGTCGTGACATTTTAGATTCATATCCGCTTTATTTAGGTCATTTTAAGGTTAAAATGATCAAGTTAGTTTTCAAGTCAAGCCCTCGTCGAGCCAATTTCGCATGAGCCGACTTGGATCAAGCCGAGTTTGAGCTGCATGTGCGCCGTCTCGTTCCATTATCACCCCTAATCACAATAAATTGGGTCATTTAGGATCATTTCAAATTGGTTTGTCTGTAGGTCGGTGGTTTATGGTCGGGTTATTTTGGGTCGGGTCTCTTTCGGGTCAGTCATGGTTCGGGTCGGGTCTGGGTCGGGTCGGGTCAATTCGGGTTTCGGGTCATCCTCGGGTCAGGTAATTCCGGGTCGCTTTCGGGTCTTGGGTCAGCCTTATCGGGTCGGGTTATTCGGGTCGGGTCAGTTTTGTCAGGTCTACTTATATCCATATTACCGGTTTACCACCATATTTTTAGGTACACAAGAGGGCTAAGCCCAAAATCGAGGAACTAAACGAGGAAGTGACACACCTAGAAGGTCTTATCTTAGAATCAATCGAAGAGGATCATGAGGTACTTTGAGATAGCTGACATTGGTAGTTGAGAATTGAGATTACTTCTTGATTAGCTTTTCTATAGACATGTTGTACACGAACTACCCAACTCGTCTCTCGTATCAATTCTTTGCAATGATAAATAAGATGATGTAAACTGTTTCTAACCAGTTGTTCCTCCAAGAGAAGCTTCATACACGTCTCATTGTCCATATCAACAAGAAGTTTGTCGATATGTAATGCTCGGGCCCTCTCTAAACCGGCAACCAATGCAAGCATTTCAGCACGCATCGAGGCGCAAATACCACCAGGGAACAAGAAAGCAGAAACGAAGTTACCGGTTTCGTCTCCACAACCCGCCGAACCCGGTCCGTATTAAGTAAGTGCTAGTCGTGTGTGTGGGTGGGTGGTGGGGATGCCATTGAATGTATACCTCTTTGCGTGACGAGGTAACCGTAGGAATAAAACTCGAGAGCTTATCAAAGACACTTTTAGAAGCGTCAAATTGTTGGTGTAAGAGCTCAATCGAATATGTCGGATTTTCATCGGCTCTCCCAAAGATAATGAATGTTATTCTCCATGTGACCATGTCCATCCATATTACAACCATACGACTATTCAAAACACTCACAAATCTCATGAATGTAATTAAATAAAGAAGAAAATAAACCCACGTATCAAAATGCAAACAAATGACCCGTTAAATTTGCTTTTTACCACAGCCATTAGTAAGACAAATTGATTAATTTGAAACATTTATAACGCAAAAAAAACTAAAGATGGTGCCTGTCTTTGCTTTCTAATCGACAGCATCACACAATTAAAAATACGCCGTTGCCGGGGATCGAACCCGGGTCACCCGCGTGACAGGCGGGAATACTTACCACTATACTACAACGACTTAGTTGATGAGTTAGACAACCGTTACATCCATATACTAATACGTACACAAATGAATGGACAGCATCCTCTTCTGTAGAGATAGGCCAATGAACCCAGACCTCTTTTCTCCATCTTACTAACATTTCAGACATTTCTTAAAAACATCTTCACAACTAATAATAAGCAGATGGCAATGTCTTCAACAACAGCATGTATGCCTCATTACAGAGATACAATAATGCCATCATTGTTAAAACCCACTCAAATGCCTTCACTAATTACTTGCAACAACATTTCATTTAAGAAGTCCTCTACTCTTTTGAGGTTTATTGCAAGGAGCTCAGATGACGCCGCATCATCATCGTCGACAACAGAGACATGGGAAGGTGAAACCGGTGACAGCTCCGTAGAAGTAGCCAAAGGACCTCCCTCCATTATCTCTGCCCTTAATGTTCAGAAAGCTTTGCGTGGCATTGGTAATATTAAGTCCCAGTTACATATGCTGTTATACTATGTTTCCCCATTAAGTGACATTAAACTATTTAACTTTGATAAATGTAATCGAAGAGACGTTTTAGATGATATTAGTATTAACGATACAGAACTATAATTCCGCCCTCAACCATCGCCTTATTATGAAGTTCAAGTTCAACAAATTTTACGTCCTAGAACATATTTGGATAAACTAATGATAGTCTTGATGACTTAATCCAAATGAGCGCCATGAAAGTGTGTGAAGGTATATTTATTCCTATAAACTTTTAGTCCAGATAACATTTCATAAACCTGATTAGAAATTGCATTAAGGGTGCAGCAATCACAGATGTGGATCACTATGGTAGGCTTGGACTTCAAAGAGGATGCAGTTATGACTTGGTTTGTGCATTATCTTGCAACGTACATTAACTGTTTAGATATAATATGCACAATTCACATTGAAGACGGACTAACTTCGTCTTCAGTTGAAGATATGCCAAATGTGGTCAGTTTGACAATAAATGTAACCATGTGATAAACAACCAGTTATAGCTTAGGAAATGTGGTTGATAACATTTGTCGATATAATGCCACATTTGGCCCATGTTCAGCTAAAGACAGAATTTATTCCTTTTCAATGAGACTTACTATATAATCTGTTGGAGTTTTTCAATATTTCTGGATAGATAGACATATGACGCATAACTTTGGTGATTTTTGCATAGGTGAGAGCAGGATACCAGGATAGGGTAAATGAACTCTCAAGCCAAGGGTTGGATGACGAGAAGCTTAACAAAGAGCTTGATCTTCTAAAGGTACTTCTCACATAATCGGAATACATCGTTTAATATATACTCGTATATCTTAACTACTACGAAGTACTCCATCCCGGTCATTTGTGACAAAGATCAGAAACAGAGGAGGTGATCATTTGTAGTTATAGTTGTTGGTTGACAAATGGATTAAGATGAGATCGATAGACAAATATCTTACGAAAATCATTCCCAAATTAGAAAGGTATACAAATGTGTAAGACACCCAAAAATGAAATAGATAAATGGAGACGGTTCCTCAAACTTCATATTTTAAGCAGATCATATCACATTACAGAAACGAAAAAGACATTATTTTATTTTTTTTAGCCGTAACAAATTAAATGCAAGTCCTGATGCTTTAAAACCTGGTCCCTGAGACTTCGTGAAGTATGATCATATCTTACCAGCACCTTATATGGGACGGTTTTACAAATTAAGAAATAATTAACCTTGTAACACAGAATTAAATACAAATAAGACCAACTCATGCTAAATTTAGCTACATTTTCAGATCTTGTAATACTTTTTAAGATTGAATAGGAGTCATATAGAATATTATCAACGGAAGAGGAGAGGAGACTGTATGATTGGAGCTTATCCAGAAACCAAAGTCCAGAAAGATATGTGTGGCCTTTCGAGGTTGATTTAACACAAACTGCTGTTAAAGGCACTCCACCTCCACAGGTCTGTGTCTCGCTCTATATTTTTGGATTATTCTTTGCCAAATCCTTGTTTCAGACGCCCATTTTACGTATGAAATTTCATTTTGTGACCACCTTATGGTCTATTGTAACCACTTTATAGTCTAATGTAACCACAATGATACAAGCTGTGTTAGGGTTTATGATAACTATTAACTTGTTTTCCTAAAGTTGTCAGATTTGGCTGTAAAATGTGTACAAAATTTTGCCTTATGGTTTCAGACGAGAATAGGCCGTCTAAAGGTTCAGTTTTATTTTCAGCATTATATAAACTAGATCACTCACACTATTTATATATTTTTCAAACGTTTAATTAAAATATTCATCATATAATTTTACACAAACGTATAGAAAAGAAATGAAGTGAGTGCGTACATTTAATCAGTCGAGAAAGAAGGTAATTGTTGAAAAAGTTACACATGTTTTGTGACAGGAGCCTGAAAATTTTGGGCCGACAAGGGCAGTGGGCTATTTCTTCTTGGGCTGGGTGGTTCTGGCCGCTACTCTGTCTATCATCCTCAATCAACTGTGATATATGTTAGCTATTAAAGTCTACCAGAGCCTCAACCATGAATGTCAAACTTTGAATATTTGAAGTGTCACTTAATCTCGTGTAAAACTTTGTATAGTGAAACAGTACTCGGTTTCCTGTTCTATTCACACTTTTGATGATATAATCTCTGGAAATACTTTCATGCACACACATAGCAATATAGCATTGATTATACATTCGTAGATGTGTGTATTTATTTTTTTGTTCAAATAAGCGCACTTATATCGTCGGTGAAATCAAACCCCAGCTTCATGGTTGAAGTAAGAGATCTCTTACCAATTGAGCTAACTCTTGTTATCAAATGTGGTTAATCGTTTGGGTGCGGTTGAAATAGAGATGATGGTAAATAAATTAATAGAAGCCGAAAAAAGGAAATATCACAACCTTTACCTTCATCATTGCTATTGTTGTAGAGGCTTTTCGTCAAAAATAAGCAGCAAAGCTGTCCAAACAAGGGCTATCATAATGATTTACAGAGACAAATGCTTAAAGACTCCTTCCCTATATCTTATATTTCCTCGGACACACCCTGTGCCAAAATTAGGATTAAGGTGGATGCGAGTTGGCTCCCTTCTCTCAAATATGCTATTGGATGGGTCGCATATAATGATGGTTCCATTTTTTATCATGATTATTCGAGCTTCTTGTCAGAAGGGTCATTGCAAGCTGAAGCAATGGGTGTTAAAAAAGTCCTTGCGTGGGTTCTTTCTCGGAATCTCTATCATGCACATGTTCTTACTTACTGACTGCCTTCAACTTCTTCTCCATATTTTCGGCTATGAAGAGGACCATCATGACATCCATGGGATCCTCGAAGACATTAGGCAAATTAGCTCTTCATTCCATTCTTTAAGTTTTAGCTTTATCCCCCGTTCCGTAAATAATATTGCTCATAGCCTCGTAATAAAGGCTATGAATATGTAAAAACCTTTCTTTACCGTTGCCAAAAAAAATCAGTGCAGTTTCCTTTTTCTCTTTAAAGGAATCGTTTCTTTATTCTTTCGAACTTGCACGGAGTAATAGTTGTCTTATACTTCCTCTCTTCAATTTCACTCTACCATTTTCACTTTTGCACACTATTCATGAGTCAACATCTATTTGCAATTTTCTCTCAATATATAAGTGAAAATATATTCATGAGTAATCTTGTTTCATTCGTCTTTACGAGTACATTAAAAATATCTAATATTGTAATTTTTCCAAATACGTATCTAAAGATATTTAGCGCGTAAAATACGTCTTGACAAACGTGAAAAAGTAAAGTGGTAGAGTGGAGTTGAAGTGACGAAATAAGATGTTAAATTTGTTCACTCAAAACTGTGATCATTGAATGACACCTATGTTTCAATTTGTGTTAATAGAAAGAACCGAAGTTTTCAATATACCAAGATCAGTTGGTCGTGCTTCAGACATATCATTTTTGGTCTGAAACTCTGAATTAATAAAACGAGATTTTGTAACTATTTTACAGCTAGATGTGACCGCTATTGAAAACAAGTTGTCATAAGTTGTGGTTACATTTTACCAAAAAGTGACAAAATAATCTCGTCTAATTTTTCAGACGGAAATTGTCCGTCTGAAATAAGAATTTGCGTACTGCCAATATGCCCAAGTAGACAAGTCAAACGGGTCGGGTCATGAGTCAGGTCATACGGAGCTTGGGTCGGATTAGGGTTAGAATGCGGGTAAAAAACGTCTTAACATACTTTTCAAAATTAAAACATACTTCCTCCATTTAATTTCACTCTACCATATTGCTTTTTGCACAAATATTAAGGGATCAATTAAACAACTAGTATAAGTACAAAGGGAAATGTGTAAGATGCTTTATTAAATTAGTATTTGTGGTGATATAAGTGGGGTTTGAGTGACATTAGATGTAAATAAGATGTTTTGATTATGATAAAGTGGTCATTTTACAATCTTTTTTAGGAAAGTGATAAAGTTGAGTTGTATTGATGAAAAAGGAAATATGATAGAGTAGAGTTGAAGGGAGGAATATTTAATATCAATGACATAATTATACATTACCTATCGTACTTAAATTAATGCATTTGTGGAAATAAGATTATTTTAATAATTTTTTATTGATATAAAAGTTATATAAAATTTATTTTTAAATTATTATTTTGATTTTAAAATTTAAATAATTATTTTTCTATTTATTTTCAAATATATTTAATTAAAAAATAATAATATTTTAATAATATTCTTGATTTATAATTGACCCCTCAGGTCAAATGGGTCGGTCTTATTTTGCCTCAAAAATCAAGGGTCATTTTGGATTCGGGTCATTTTGAATCGCAGTTAGGAAATTTCCGCATCTTTGATACCGAAAATCGAGTCAAGTGAAAGCGTCCAAGAAGTGAAGAAGAACATACTGCTGTCTGAGTCCCCAAAGTACACTCACTTTGTTATCCGTTTACAAAATGTTGGATATCATATGTTATTTGGGAGTCTGGTCAATTTTGAGAACTCCACTTTAATTACACCAATTATAAATTCTCTCTTAGTCAATTGTTAATATATTGGCTCTTGTGGAAGAAGAGTTTTATTAATTATAAATATATAATTACTAGGTGGAATACCCGTGATTTCCCACGTGGCATTTCTTGTGGGAGGGATGGGTTTCGTGCCCAACACCTCATGGATTGCTTGAGTGGCGCTGTTGTGTCTATCTCTGATGATCTGATCGCTTCTATTTCTAGAGTGGTCAATCTTTTTCTTGAGGGCCGATGTCCACAAGCTCTTGGTGAGTACATTGTCAGCGCTCCACTCACGCCGCTTGTTAAACCTGGTGGTGGTGTTCGTCCTATTGCTGTTGGCACCGTCTGGAGACGTCTTGTTTCTAAGGTAGGTGCTTGTTTGGTTGGTCCTTCTTTGTGTTCTTATTTTGCTGGTCTTCAGTTTGGGGTTGGGGTGTCCGGTGGAGGAGAGGCTGTCTTACATGCCTTGAATCGGTTCATTGAGGCTCGTGGTGGTGATGTGGGGCTTTCTATGTTGCTGGTTGACTTCCAGAATGCTTTCAACCTTGTTGATCGTGTAACCATGCTTTTGGAAGTTCGTCGTCGCTGCCCGATTCTTTCCCGTTGGGTGGAGTTTTGTTACTCTAGTCCTGCCCGTCTATATTATGGGGAACATTCTTTGTGGTCTTGTCAGGGAGTCCAGCAGGGTGATCCTTTGGGACCCTTGCTTTTCGCTTTGGTTTTGCATCCCTTGGTGTGCAAGATACGGGATTCTTTTGATTTGAGTTTGCAAGCTTGGTACTTGGATGATGGCACCATTGTTGGGGATACTTTGGAGGTGGGGAAGGTTTTGGATTTGATTATGGCAGATGGTCCTCAGTTTGGTCTCCATCTTAATGTCGCTAAGACTGAGGTTTTTTGGCCTACTGAGGATCCCCGGAGTCGACTCCCTGGTGTTTTCCCTCCTTCCATTGCTCGGCCTTTGCGTGGTGTTTCTGTTTTGGGTGGGCCTGTCAGTACTTGCTCTAGTTTTGGTAGTGAGCTTGTGGCGAAGAGAGTGACTAAGACCATCGAGCTGATGGATTTAGTTGCTAGGATTGAGGACCCGCAATGTGAGTTGCTTCTGCTTAGAGCTTGTACGGGTATATCTAAGCTCTACTTTACCCTCCGTACATGTTCCCCGGAGATCTTTGGGTCTGTCCATCTTCGTTTTGATGCAGCACTTCGTTCTAGCTTGGAACGTATTGTCACCGCGTCTGGGCCTGGTTTTGGGGAT
>JAIUZE010066665.1:0-12500 GCA_022085475.1 Heliosperma pusillum | reverse complement strand
TAATTCTCTATGGGTACTTAGTCAACACGACATATATCATACAATAAAACAGTCACGGAAAGAACTTCCTATCATGTGACTAATTGCATATAAATCATATTCAAATAACATTCGCCTCATATCTACTAAGGCTAATTCATTAATTAAATACAACCTTACTTGAAGACAAATCCCCGCCCCGAGTCCCGCGACGGGTCATCAGTCAAAACGGGGCTGACTAGATTGTAGTTTGACCAAACCCGTTTGGTCAAACCGGCTAGAAACAGAGTCTTAGCCATCGAGGCTTGAACATAAGAATATCACATTCATTTCATGCTATTTCATTCAATTTCTAACATGTGAATTATTAATTCTTACGAAAACCCGCATGACTTAAAGGTTATCGAATTAAACTATAATCTCGTATTATAATTTCTAACATGTGAGGAATTATAATATTATGAAAAATACTTTTATTTAAATAATTTACTTATTAAAATTTCCCACTTGCTAAATATTACAAAACACGATAAATTAACACTAAACTCAAAAACCGTCACAAGTCCAACAAGGTGACTCATGGGCTGATTTGGGCCGGACCTACCACGGGCCTGGACTGGGCCCACGGGCTGTTTTGGGCTGTTTTGGACTGTTTTGATCGACTTTACTAAAAACCGTTTCCTAATATTTCCCGCATGCTTAACATATTTAAACCCCGTCAAAACAACAACAAAACAAACAAGTATCGACACAACTCCCAAGGACCAAACCCCGGACCAACCCAGACCTGGCTGGACCGGCCTGAACCGGCTGGACCAGGCCTGAACCGGCCGGTTTGGGTCGGTTTTCCAGCCCCACCAACGGCCACCCTACACGGCCAAGACCACCACCACTCCAAATTAATTCTAACATGATTTTAATTAACAACATCCATTTTTAACAACCAATTGAACCATCATTCATACAAAAATCATGGTTATAAATAAATCATCCAATATGTCAAGAACACTAACATATTAAAATTCCACACAACATAACAATCATACTACTTATCATGTTACTACTAAAAATCATAAGTAATAATAATATGAACTAAAACAAAAGAAACAAAGGATATGTAACATTAATTCGTCGAGTAACTCGGAATCGTTACCTTAGCTAGCAAAATCAAGTAGCACCAAAATAAGAAGTAAAGAAAAACCCGTCTACTAATCTTCACCCAAAATATACGAGTCACCAAACTCGTCTTTAAAATCTTCAGCTTATAAGAAATGACAAGAATAATATTGTTAGAATTAAAACTTTATTTTTCATAATTAAAGTGTTGAAAACGGTTTTGTCGGAATTGAAAATAAACCGTACCTGAAGATGGAGAGCGAAGAGGAGATTCTAGAAATATAAGTTAGGACGGATTTGAATAAGAAATGAAGGTTTTATGATGATTTTGCTCAAGAACGACGAAGAACGGCGAAGAACGACGAAGAACGATGAAGAACGATTAAAGAAAGTGTTAATTAGATCTTAATCTGATTTATTGTAAAATGAAAAGTTGTTAGTGAGTAATGATGGAGTGTGAGCCGTGTACATATAGAAGAAATAATGAGTCGGGTTTTGAAATTGTTGTTACGGAATTGACTCGGTTAATTAAATCAAATATCAAGATATTATGTTATTGTAATCAAAAGAAAGAAAATATCAAGGCCTAAGAGAGGAAGGAGAGCCGTGTGGAGTATGGTGATATCGGGTCTGTTTTTAAGCGATTTGCGTAATTTTCGTTGATGGATCGATAAAGTAACAAATATCTTAGATATTTGTATTAGTTTAATCGAAACAATTAAAAGATCTAATTGTGAGTGGAAAAAGGTGACATGGGCATGTGACTCATGCCCAAGTCGAGTTTCGGGTTTGTTTCGGGATTTACGATGACTCGGGAATAGTTAAATGACGTTCGGGTTAAAACCGTAAAAGTTATTCTTTAATTCCAAATAAATTCAAAATAATTATATTAAATTTTCATAAATCCCAATAAATCTTAATAAAAATAAATTAAAAATATTATTTTTTTTAAATAAAATTTCAGTCTTCAAAATTACAAGGCGAGTCGGAAAAAGTCAACGAAAGTCAAAGTTGACTTAAAAACGGGATTCTCATGGAATCTCTCAAAAATTCCAAATACGAACTCGGAATTTCAAAATTCAACTGGAAACAATAAATTCCACTTTAAAACTTAAACAGGCTGAAAAATATTCGTAAAATATTTTCACTAGAAAAATAGGGTACTTTTCGGGTTGTTACACTTGTCTTCTTTGGGATCCAGTTATGATGGGGAAGGTTCTTATGGCTTGTATTATAATGCATAATATGATAGTTGAAGATGAACGAGATACTTATCTTAACTATGAAAGCATAATCCAACAATTCAAGGAAGATAATCCGAGTTCAGCTAGTGATGATCAATATGAATATCATCGTCGCAGAAGGTCGACGCAACAACGGTTCGTGGAAATTCATGGCGAAATTCGTGATCGTGCAACTCATAACGCATTGAAAAATGATCTTATTGAGCATATTTGGCAAAACTTTCGTAACTAGAAGGGGCTTTTAATGCATCTCCTAGTATTCAATGTTTTTAATTTTTTTTTTTTTTTTTTATGTATGCGTTATTTTATATGTGAAATTATGTTTTTCCAAATTTTTTTAATTGTTAATGAAATCGTCTAATCATTTTTCGAAATAATAAAATTGTTATTTAATATTTTTTTTTTCTGTAAAGTACGTCATAAGATTAACAATATCCGTAAAATGTTGGGGTACTTTTTATTCAATTACGATATTTACAATAATTGAAAAAAAAATTGATTTATAATATGTTGGGAAAAATAATTAGAAAAGTAAGAGAGAGAAAAGTAGGGTAGAGAATGTGGGAAATGATTGGGAATGATGTGAAGTGGAAAATGATTGGGAATGATGTGAAGTGGAAAATGATTGGGTTGATGACCTAGGTCGTGACCTTCTGCTTGGGAGGGTAAAAGCAGGTCAAGATAATTAGAGTGAGATTAAGAGTAAAACCGGGTCGCGACCTAGTTAGCGTGACCACTGCTTGGGGATGGTCTTAGACAGACATTTAAGCAATCAAACAAAACAATATTCTGATCGGATAAATAATTGATTGTATAAATTTTTGTTTGGGACAAACCTAAGTCAAAGTCTCTTTAATATAGACAAGACACTGAGGAAAGCTCTCATGTTCTAAAGAGGAGAGTACCTCAATGTCTGCAAATAAAGAAACTAAACGGCTAGGCAAATTGACAGAAACCAATAAAAGTGGAGTCTCAAAAATAAAGAGTTTGATAGAACATTGATGACTTACTCTTGAGAAAAGTGACCAACTCCCATTATCATCTTCCCGGCATAAGAAACACAAAGACGTGGGCGTCTTATCTTTGTATTTCTTGACCACTGCTCATGTTAATAACAACCCAAAGACATGGTAGGAACGTCTCTGCCACTTAGTGACACACGATCGTACCACCCCGACGTAACTATCACGAAAGACCTTTATCAGAATCGATTTTGGGACAAGACCAATAGATCTTAAATCTCTTAGGACTAACTATATTCACTCATTAGCACCAAGACGATTTGATTTAGTCGATCTATATTCACTCATTAGCTTACCAATAATTGAAGCAAGAATTGACTTTATCAAACTCACATGACTAACTTCATAGAGAAGATAATGAGTAATCCAGTTGTAAATTTTATGAGGAAGAGTGCTCATAAATGGGAGGTGAGATTTGGGGGAAAAGGATTTCAATGGTTTTTTTCCTTTTTTTTTTGGGCATTTTTTAGAGAGAAGTGGGATAACTTCTCTCTAGTTTCTTTGGTCGTACTTTGGGTTCTCCCATCCCCACCTTTTTTTCAAACCCATGCAACCATTAGAAGTAGCAGAAATGGCATCAAGCATTTTATTAATAAGAATGGGGCTTGTATTACCGACACAGAGCTTATATCACAAGAAATTTATGACGAATTTAAACTTAGATATACTATGAATCAACTCTGTAATTTTGACAAAAATGAGGATTTCAAGTCTATTACAAGATTATGTACACATGAAAATAACAATTTTCTTACAAGCGATATTACAAAGGAAGAAATAAAACGAACTGTTTTTAATTTAGCCGCAAATAAGAGTCCTGGCCCATATGGATTTCCAATAGAATTATTTCAAAAATATTGGAAAGTTGTAGGAAATTCGGTTACTAAAGCAGGTTTAGCCTTTTTTTTCATTCACGTAGGTTACTTAAGGGAATCAACTGTACCTTCATATCATTAATTCCAAAAATTGATAATCCTCAATTAACCAATCATTTTAGACATATTAGCCTTTGCCCAACAATTTATAAAATAATTTTTAAAATACTGGCAAGTTGTCTTCGAATGGTCTTACATAAGGTTATTCACTCGTTTCAGGGCGCTTTTACACCTAATCGCTTTAATCAGGATAATATCCTTAGCTCATGAATTTCAACTCGTTTAAGCGTAAAAAATGCAAAGGAGGATGACTTGTAATTAAACTAGATATGGAGAAAGCATATGGCTAACTAGAATGAAACTTTGTAAAGGAAACTTTTAAACAAATGGTTTTAGTACTACTTGGATTTCTTCGATTATGGAATGTGTTAAGACTGTTTTGTTCTGGGTTCTTGTCAATGGAATTCCAAGAAACGTATTTGAACCCACTAGAGGTATTCGATAGGGATACCCCCTTTCACCATATATATCTATTATGTGCGCTGAAGTTTTAGCACGGTCTGTACAAAAGAATAATGATATGAGTTCTAGTGATATTGATATTACAATTGGAGCTGGGATGGAGAAAATCTCATTCCATACTATTGCTGATGACACTATCATTTTCGCTAAAGCCACTAATCGCAGTTGTAGTACTATTAAGTCTATTCTAGACAAATTTTGCATGACATTAGGACAGTTTATAAATTTTGATAAATCAACTTTTCAATGTACTAGAAATGTTGAGAGATTACTTCGTGAGTCTTTCAGAGCAATCCTGGATATGAATGAAGAAGCTCGTTTGGGTATGTATTTAGGATGCCCTTTGATTGACATCAGAATTACTAAAAGTACTTTTGAAAGTATTATTGAATCTTATTGTAATCAATTATCGAAATGGAAAGCGAATTCCTTATCACATGCCGGTAGACTTGTTCTTGTTAATGCAAATTTAGCCTTAAATGAGACTTTTCAGATGCGAAGCTTTTGCATTCAATTAATTGTTTACAAGAGACTAGACAAAACTAATAGAGACTTTCTTTGGAATAAGAATCTGTTTCAGTGCAGTCCTAATTTAATTGGTTGGCACGAAGTTTGTTTACCAAAATGAATGGGAGGATTGGGAATCAATGATTCTGAAGTTGCTAATAAAGCCCTCCAAATGAAACTTCTATGAAAATCTTAATGGATAAGGATAATATTTTGGGTTAAGGCGATAACTAAGAAATTGCTCGCTTTTTAACATCAGCCTAACTTAAATAGTTCTTGGTAATGGCGAAAGCTCATGAGTCAACGAACTCTTAAAGGGGTTTGAGATGGCAAGTGGATAATGGTAGTAGTATTAAGTTTGGGTCTGATAATTAGGTATTTCCTTATCCCCTTTTTTCTAATATTGATGCTCATACTACATGCGATCAAAATCTTTCAGTTAGAGATTTCATTACCACTGATAAACAATGGGATATTTCTAAATTATCACGTGTAATGAACAACGATATTCTCAGTCATATAACCAATATACCCTTACCTTTTAATGTGATTCAAGAAACTCTCTTTTGGGGACTGTCAGTAGATGGAGTTTTTTCAACTAAAACAGCAACATGGTTGGCACAAGGCTTGTGTGACCAAAGTCTTAATAAATGTGAATTCTACTGGATTTGGAAATTAAATATTCCCCCAAAATTGAAATTTTTTCTTTGGAAAACTTTTGTCGATGGCTTGCCCACAAAAGCTACACTGACTAGAAGTCAAATTTAAGTTCCACCTCACTGTTTTTTATGCAATTATCATACGAAAAACATTGATCATTTCTTTTTCAATCGTCCGTTGATTGGTTTAGCTATACAAGGTACATGCCTTGTCAACTTCAATTGTTTTTTAGCGACAAATAGTAATGATTCAAGTCAAACTTTTATAATGAAACTAAAGTCTTTAAAGGATGTAATTTCAAAACCTGATTTCATTGAAATTGTGTCTATTTGATGGAATTCATGGTATTTTAGAAATGACTTTATCTTTAATAATGTTCACATCAACAAGCTAACTCTTGTCTGCCGTAATGGCATTTTGGATTGAGACTAGATTTAAGGATTTGGACAATGCCGACAAAGACAACTCTGTTAGAAACAATGTTAGTAGTAAAAAAAATTAGACGGGAGAAACCTTTAAACAGGTTTCTTAAGCAAAATTTTGACGGATCCAAAGTAGTTGGGAATAAAACTGCTTTGGGATAGTCTATAAGAGACCATAATGTTAAAGTTATTTTGTTATGAGCTAAAAAGTGTGAATCTAATGGAAATCTGGTTGCAAAAGCCATTGCATTAAAAGAAGGCATTGTGGGTGCTAAAACTTTAGGAGTTTCGAAATTGATAATTGAAGGTGATAACTTTCGTGTTATCAACTCAATTCGTAATACTTGGGAAATTACGTGCGAAATCTTAAGCATTATCAAAGATGTGAAATTACATCTTCATTTCTTTGAGAAAGTGATAGTTCAACATTGCTTCCAGAAGGCCAACAAAGTCGCTGAATTTATGGCCTCTTTTGGGCATTCTTGTCCAACTCTCTCGAGGTGGTTTGAAAATTTTGGCCACATCTTACCTCACTCAGCCGAAAGGAAGAAATAGGTTGGTCATATCCTAGAGGATCAATCTAGTTTTCTTACCTTATCAAAAAAATAAAATAGACTTACCCACCTTGACCTACTTACTAGAGTATGATCTTTATTGTTTGTTTTATTTTATTTATATAGCTTAACTCGTATTCCCGTCATTCGAAATTTTATTGTTCTAACATATATTTTAGGAATCATTCAGAAAATGCGGATAAAATAACAATTTTACGCTTTAATTAAAAAGGAGTATAATGTTAGTTTGATAGAAAGTGTGACACTCCGCGATTTAACAATAAAGTAAACACATAGATTTGCAGCGGAAATACGAGACTTTTAAAACTTTAAAAGCAAAACCGCGAATGTCAGTATATTATAAAACCAAAACTTTGTTTAATAAATCGTTTGTACAAAATGTATCTTAAATAAATGTAAGGGATCCCGATCCCTTGATAAATACAAGTAAGATGATAAATGTGACAACCCTCGCGAATGCGGAAATATAAAACATACAAGCATGTGAATTATATAGCGGAAATAGGTAGTTTTTAAAAACTTTTATACATGCAAGTTAAATAAAACGAGGAGTGTCAAAATATTACAAACTAAATAAAAATACCACAAGAGACGTAGTCTCTCAAAGTGTTGACAAAAGACAAAGCAATTAGCAACTAGCTAAACAACGTCTAGAGGGGTTTCATCCAGGGACAACGCCCGCTAGCTCACACCCGAACCCAAAATAGCATAAGCAAAAAGCCATCCATGCAAGCAACCTGTTCATTCATGAAAAACATGAACGCCACAATCAGTGGGGAGTAACTCCGGGTTCTCCAAGCCATATCACCTTAAACGTACATATAAGGAAATACAAAAGTAAAATCATGCATATATAGATATACATGTGAGTTACGATAAGAATAAATAGGCAATCGATAAAAATGATAAGACATATGGAAATCAAATCCGAAACCATCATGTTATTCAAAGACTCGGGGAAGACACTCTTAGGCAACCGAATACGCTCACTAGGGCTTGCATCTCACCGTTAGCGGTATAAGATTGATAAGATTGAGACTCGACAGACAAACCAAGGCAAGTCATGCGATGATCACAATAAATCCAACATATTATCATCCATTCACGAACCAAGACATTGACGGTGTCCAATCATGCAATGACCATGAACAATATCCTGAAATCACGCATTCAAAGAACGACGCAAGACGACATATCTCACGGTAAATGAAACGCACTAGCATCGTGTACATGGCAAGTATGATTAACGGCATCCACGGGATCACATTTCCCTGAACTCATACGCGATGCTTATATTTCGCCTATGTAGACTATTTTCCTCTGGTAGGAACGATAAGACTCCTAATCTAAACCTGGCCAGATTCTCGGAATCACATTTTCGATTCGATATGCGATCACGTTTCGCACCCAAGACTCGGTCTTGCAAAGAAAACGCCGAGTACCCACATTCTCGGTAGATCAATTCACGAAAGAGGAGGAAAACGAGCTCAAGCCTCATAACATGCGGTACGCTACATGCAAATAACAACACCTCGCAAGTACACAACATTTGACGGCCGGGGCGATCAACGCATAGCGTTCAACTCCCAACAACGTCGTCGTATGCCCACTACACATGCAATTAATTAGTAGGATACCTCTCGTTTCGACATTCAGCCTACGAACGGAAAGGTAGCCAAGGGAATGAGAGTAACAAGACAAGACCCAAAAATAGTGCTCAAACCGTATCATTTGTAAAAACCGACTCAAAGTGGGAACATACCAAAAACCGTCACAAAACATGTGATACAAGCGAATGAAATATCATATATCCAAAACATGAATATTATAAGTCACTACGTAAAATTATACGTTAAATGAATGATTAGAAATATTATAAATGAAAACCGTAAACAAAGATCACAAACAATATCCAGCAGGTGCCAGCCGGTCAGGCTGATCGGCTGCCGGTCCACCGGCTCAGGCCAATGCCTCATACAAAAACCAACATCAAACTTCAGTGTGTCCCAGCCGGTCAGGCTGACCGGCTGCCGGTCAACCGGCTGGGACCAAAGGGTCTTTTGAAAAACAAAGGAAGGAAGGGGGTGTCTCAGCCGGTGGTCTGACCGGCTGCCGGTCGACCGGCTGAGCCCAACCTCATATTCCAAAATCAAGTAAAAAGGCCAAAATATACAGCAGGTGCCCCAGCCGGTGGTCTGACCGGCTGCCGGTCGACCGGCTGGGGTCTCATGTACTCGAAAATGCTTTGTTTCATCCATGTTCAACATTCATCAATTATCGATTATCATTCTAACTCATAAATTCACATATGAATACTCAATAAACAACATCCATCAACAAATATACAAGTCATAAGTTTACTAACCAAAATCTAAACACGGTTTCTATCCTAGAAATCACATAAAACACGTAAATGATATCGAGTAACCCTTCACCGTTACCTTTAAGCGTCTTTACTAATCGTCAAGCTCCTCTTCAATAAGGTAATAGTCTTTGTCGGGATCTTGGAGGTCACCACCTACAAAATAGATCATAAAAGATGAATGAAATTCATCTTGAGAAAGACGGGAAATTTGAAAAGCGAGAAAGACGATGATTTTAACATCAATACGGATAGAGTAAGGTAAGGGGAGAAGAATAAGACGAACTTACGTGAATTCTATCGAGTAACGAAAGAGCTACAATGATTCGAAGATCGAAAAATGGATGGAGGCAAGGGTTTGGGGATTTCTTATGAAGGAAGAAAGGTGTTTGTGTTTGAGTAGGAAAATTGGTTAAGGAGTATGAGTATAAGTAAGGAAAAAGTCAACCAAAAGTCAAACTCGCCTTAAGACGGAATTCTCATGGAATTTCTCGGAAATTCCAAATACGAACTCGGAAATTCTAAATTCGACTCGGAACATAAAAATCTTAATTAAAACTTAAAATTACTGAAAAAATTTCGTAAAATATTTCTACTAGAAAAATAGGGTACATTTCCGGGTGTTACATTGGGGCCTGGGTTGGGCGGTAGTGGCTCAGTCAAGTACTTGAGCTTACCGTCAGCAATGGCAGCATTCCGTAATGCCGCCTCCCAGTCCGCAAAGTTGGACCCGTTATTCTTCAGTCGTGTTGACTGATTCATAGTGTCCATGAACATCTTAAGCCAGGACTCACGTCCGAGCGTGGCACTTGGCATTGGGTCATCAGTATGGCCTGCCATTTTGTTATTTAGCAGTTATATCTGTATATAACGAATACAAAAACTGTGAAAAAGAAAATAAATATGATAAGTATTCATCGTTTTAAATTTTGAGTCTAATGAAAAAACTCTTTAATGCGATGACACGTGCATTTATACAATTGACCTCCCTCAAGAATTATATAAATGATCCCAAGACTCAATTTCTGTAAATTGATAAGCCAACCTCTTGGCTAATTCTACTTTTAGAATTCCTGGTCGATAAATTTCTGTAAATTCTATCTTTAAACCATCATAATCACGAGATATTACTCGTCCTATAATGTTGAGATAAAAATAGGTCAACACTCACTACTTACCCAACGTAGAAGGGGTTATATTATGACTTCCGACGAAAAAGGGGTTCATAGTAGTTTTCCCTATAAAGACTAGTCTCAATTTTAGTTATAGGGGAAGGTCCCATCATCTTAACTTTAATTCATTTTAAGTGAACGAATGTCTAGCAACTCGAGAATGATTTAAACTAAGGTGATGGCCCTAAAAGCGAGTGACATCTGTATGTCCATGATAAAATATTCAAACTGTATGAATCATTTTCATGCATTTTTAGGTGGTTTGGTTTAGGCGGAATATGATGTAATTATCTATCATGTGAATAAAGCAACGAGAATGGAAAAATAAAACGCAAAATAAAACACCTAGTGTGGCCTAACTACCAAAATGAACAAAATACAAGTTTGGAATCCATCCTTATGGACCCGAGAAGCTGGACTTGATGTTCCACCTTGGTCCATATAGCGGGAGTGAGCCATCCGATCTCCATCTTGAATCTTCTCAAAATACATTTTAAAAATTACAAATGTAAACCTATTTACATTCTAATTCAAAAAGATTCCAAAAATTAAAATTACATAGGGGAGATACGAGATCTCAAATTACAACCAAGACTATGTTTCCATCATTACGAAAACATAATCTACTAAGGCCACACTAGTAAATTACAACTGATTGTACAAAAATGCGTAACATTAAACCATTCAAACAACATTCAACATAATAAAAGCATCAACTAAAATTAATCATACAAAACATAATGCATAAATTATGTTGATTAATTATCCAAACCACCATTAAATCAGGTGACGATTCCGTAATCCATCACTAGATTTCAATCAAAATCCAATGAAATTCATAATCAATATGAATAACAACAACATTATTTTAAACCTTTTTAAAATAACATGGTATCAAAAATTTGTGAACTTTTTCACAAAAAGAATCATACATTATCTTAATAATGTACAAAACAAAAACGGTATAAGAAAAAATAAAACGATTTTTTTTTATTATTACTGTTCACGTATGAACAGTAGCATGTACCCAATTTTTTTTTTTTCTCTCTCGGTTTATAACAAAACCGAAAAAACTTTACAAAAAAAACTTTGCAGTTGCTGCCATTAAAAAAAAAACAGATTTTTTTTTTATTCTGTGAACAGTACATGAACAGTACACGGGCAGAAAAAAAAAATTCAAATTAAACGGTTTTAATTCGATCATGCTTATATTAACTAGATCGGTACAGACAAAACAATATCTAATCGATATTAAACATTGATACAAACTAGATGATCCAAATTAACCTTTTAACATGAATATCTAGATCATTTTATACCGAAAATATAAAGCAAAAGGATGTTCATAAACATTCATATCAAATTCCATTTACGTTTTAATTCAATCATTATTCAATCAAAACATCTACAAATTCATATATTATTATCTCAACCTTTTAAAATAACAATATTTGAATCAAAATGGAACACCAAAAAAAAATAAAACACACGGCTAAAAAAAACTTTTGCCGAAATGATAATTTTTTTTTTTAAAAAACAAAATTATACAAATTCAAAATTTATGAAAATCATATAAACAATTTCATAGCCCTAAGGCTCTGATACCACTTGTGGGAAAATATCCGTATACTTCCCTTTAAATCACTCAGGATTATAATGAAATTATGATTAAATGATTAATAGTCATAAACGAAAATGCATAATAAGCGAGAGATTAGAAATAACCTTTAGTCCTTGCTTAAAGGCCTAAGAACAATATAAAAATGATGATATCTCCTAATCGTAGCACCCAAGATAGAATGAGAAATGCCCTTTAATTTGCTAGAATATTTTTGTCAAAAGTTACTGTTAACTTTTTGATCTTGTGATGTGAAGAGATGGAGGCACAAGTGTTAAATGAATTAGGGTTAGAATTTTTCTCCCTTCTCCTCTTGTCTCACGGCTCAATTTAGGGTTTTATGAGGAGATTTTTCTCCTCAAAATAACTACCCATTGACCGAAAATTCCAGAGTGAATCTGGACTTTATTTCGGTTAAATTCGCTT
>JAIUZE010066664.1:0-57303 GCA_022085475.1 Heliosperma pusillum | reverse complement strand
CGAACGACACAAGACGACATCGCTCACGGGTAATGAAACGCACTAGCATCGTTTACATGGCAAGTATGATTACAGGCATCCACGGATAAAAACATTTCCCTGAACCAACACGATCACATTTCGTATATGTTCACTAATTTCCTCCGGTAGACGTCGATAATAATACGTCCTCGTCTAAATCGGGCCAGAATCCCGCATCGCAGTTTCCAGTTCGACATGCGATAAACGTTTCCGTACATCCAGACTCGGTCAATCATATGACGCCGAGTACCCCCAAAATTCGGTAGCAACATTCACGAAGAGGCGGAAAGAGCTCGAGCCACATAACCGCGGTACGCTACATGCAAATAACACACCTCGAGTACACAACATTTGACGGCCGGGTCGAACAACCCATAGCGTTCAACTCCCAACAACGTCCTCGTATGCCCACTAACACATGCATTTCAGCAGTAGAATACCTCTCCGTTCCGACATTCCAGCCTTACAAACGGGAAGGTAGCCAAGGGAATGAGAGTACAAAGCACAAGACAAAATAGTGCTCAAACCGTATCATTTGTAAAAACCGACTCAAAGTGGGACATAGCAAAAATCGTCACAAAACATGTGATACAAGCGAATGAAATATCATATATCCAAAACATGAATATTATAAGTCACTACGTAAAATTATACGATAAACGGATCATGCGAACTATTATAAATTACGAGTTTTAGAAGTTAAAGGAAAACAACACAGCCGTGTTCCAGGCCGGTCAGGAGGGAGGCGGCCGGTGGGTCGGCTCAGAGTACAAGGCAAAAACCAAAATCATAGAAAAACAGAGAAATGTGTTCCAGGCCGGCATAGTGACCGGCGGCCGGTGCACCGGCCAGGAACACCTCTTCATGCATAATTCCAAATTTCCAAAGGTGTTACTGATGTGTTCCCTGCCGGTGGGCAGACCGGCGGCCGGTCGACCGGCAGGGAGCACCCCTTCACCCGTGAGCTTCCTTTACTTATCCAATTCATTTCAATTCTCAAATATACTTCTAATAATCATCAACAATCAATATACATCATCAACATTCATCATATAACAACATTCATTAATCATAACATGATTCCTAAGCTTCTAATCGTATTCTAAATACGATTTCTAGCATATAAAGCATGTAAAACAAGTAAATGATATCGAGTAACCCTTCACTGTTACCTTTAAGCGTCTCTACTAATCGTCAAGCTCCTCTTCAATAAGGTAATAGTCTTTGTCGGGATCTTGGAGGTCACCACCTACAAATAGACAATAAAAGATGAATGAAATTCATCTTGAGAAAGACGGGAAATTTGAAAAGCGAGAAAGACGATGATTTTAACATCCATACGGATAGAGGAAGGTAAGGGGAGAAGAATGAGACGAACTTACGTGAATTCTATCGAGTAACGAATGCGCTAGGATGATTCAAAGATCGAAAATCAAGAGGGAAAGTTTTGGGGATTTCTTAAGGAGGAAGAAAGGTGAATGTGTTGTGTGAATGAATATTAGGTTAAGGGAGTAGTGTGAGTTGTGTAGGAGAAAAGTCAACAAAAGTCAAAGACGGCTCAAAAGTCAAGAAAAGTCAAAGACGACTTAAGACGGGATTCTCATGGAATCTCGCGGAAATTCCAAATACGAACTCGGAAATTCTAAATTCGACTCGAAAAATTAAATTTACGATTAAAACTAAATTTCATTTAAAAGTATCCGTAAAATATTTTCACTATAAAAATATGGTACATTTCCGGGTTTTACAATCACCCCACCTTTTAAAAAGTTTCGCCCTCGAAACTTGAGGGAAAGAAAAATACCTTACTCGAATAGACTCGGATATTTACTACGCATAGAAGCTTCAGTTTCCCAAGTCTCTTCTTCGACATTAGCACTTCTCCATAAGATTTTCACCAAAGGAACTACTTTACTTCTCAACTTTCTATCCTTACGATCAAGAATGCGGATCGGCTTCTCTTCAAAGGATAAATTCGGTTCAAGCTCGGGCAATTCAACTTGAAAGACATGGCTTGGATCACTAACATACTTTCTCAATTGAGAAACATGGAAAACATTATGAACCTTAGCCAAATTTGGCGGCAAATCCAACTTCTAAGCAACGGCACCAATCCTCTTCACAATATCAAAGGGTCCAATGTATTTCGGGCTCAATTTACCCTTAACACCAAACCTTTTAACACCCTTCATTGGAGATACCTTCAAGAATACTTTATCTCCAACCTCAAATTCTAACGGCCTTCTTCGGATATCGGCATAAGACTTTTGACGGTCTTGAGCGGCTTTCATTCTATCACTAATGACCTTCACATTATCAATGGTCTCAACAAGAACATCGGGGCATCACTCAATTGATTCCAACATATAGGACTCCGACATTTCCTTCCATAAAGAGCTTCATAAGGAGCCATCTTAATCGATGCATGATAACTGTTGTTGTAAGAAAACTCCACCAACGGTAAGCTCTTTTCCCAACTAGACTGAAAGTAAAGAGCACAAGCCCTAAGCAAGTCTTCTAAAGTCTGAATAGTCCTCTCAGTCTGACCATCCGTAGCGGCATGAAATGCGGTACTCATCAACAACTTACTATTCATGGCTTCTTGTAAAGCCTTCCAAAATCTCGAACAGGAGCTCGGATCTCGGTCGGATATAATCTCCATAGGAACACCATGGTATCTAACAATTTCATCCACATACGCTTTTGCTAATCGGTCCAAACTCCAAGTTTCTTTGATCGGAATAAATCTAGCACACTTGGTCAATTGATCAACAACAACCCAAATGACATCTTTACCTCCAACGGTCCTCGGCAAAGCCATAACAAAATCCATAGAAATAGATTCCCACTTCCATAGCGGTATATCCAACGGTTGTAGCAATCCACCGGGCCTCTTGTGTTCAATCTTCACTTGTTGGCAAGTCAAACACCTTCCAACATAAGATAAAACATCACCCTTCAAGTTCGGCCACCAAAACTGTAGCTTCAAATCCTTGTACATCTTATCACCTCCGGGGTGAATAGAATAAGGGGAAAGATGAGCTTCATCAAGAACTCGCTTCCTCAAATTAAGAGCATTAAGAACAAATAAACGACCATGGAAACGAAGAACACCTTCATCATCAAACTTGAAATCTTTACCTTTACCTTCAAGAATCTTGGCTTGGATAGACTTGTAGGTAAGATCATCAACTTGGCTTTCACGGATCTCACGTAGAAAAACAGGCTCGGAAATCATAGCACCAACATGAACAAATCCACGCTCTACAAATTCCAAACTCAACCTTCGAAACTCGGCACAAAGATCAACCGGTAATATATGCAAAGCATTCAAAGCATGAGAAACCTTTCTACTAAGAGTATCTGCAACAACATTAGCCTTCCCTTCATGATACAACAACTCAAAATCATAATCATTCACCAATTCTAACCATCATCTTTGCCTCATATTCAACTCTTTTTGAGTAAATATGTACTTCAAACTCTTGTGATCGGTGAAGATACGACAATGAACTCCAATCAAATAATGTCTCCACACTTTCAAAGCATGAACTACGGCGGCCAATTCTAAATCATGAGTAGGATAGTTCACTTCATGAACTCTCAATTGCCTTGAAGCATAAGCCACCACCTTCTGATTCTGCATAAGAACACAACCTAATCCCATCTTAGAAGCATCACAATAGACATCAAAGTCCTACACCTCGTCTTCCAGTGCAAGTCACACCGGAGAGCGGTAGTTGCCACCTCTTTGCTTTAACTCTTGAAACCGCTGCATCACGAATCTTCATTCCAGAGGAATTTGGGTTCTTTCTTCAATAACTGATCATCGTGCTAGCAAGCTTGCGAGAAAATCCTTGACAAACTTCGATAATAACCAGCTCAAACCCAGAACACGGCGAAGCTCTCCTAATATCAGTCGGACCTCGTCCAATAACAACGGCCTTCATTTTAAAGGACCACCACCATTACACACACCTTCTTTTGAAATCACATGCCAGAACAATGACACTTTAAGTTCCCAAAAAATTCGCACTTGAGACTGAAGCATAACCACGTCTACACACTAGAAACACCCCAAATAATTCCTCAAATTGAAATAGCAATGCTCTTCTTCAGACTTGAGAAAATCTAATAGCATCATGAATAAACCACCACCCACTTGTCAATATATTCACAAACGTGCGTTCATTGATCCATAAAGATAACAGAGCATTCGTCATCCAAATGGGCATTTTTGAACCATAATGGCCATACCTCTTACTAAAAGCGTCTTTGAATATCAACATCTCTAACCGGAATTTGATGATAACCGGGTCTCAAATCGATCTTTGAAAAAGTAGAAGCACCCTTTAATTGATCAAACAAATCTTCAATTCTTGGTAAAGGATACCTAATCTTGATTGTAATCCGATTCAATTCACGATAATCAATACACAATCTCATAGAACCATCCTTCTTCTTCACAAAAAGAACAGGAGCACCCCAAGGAGAGGCACTTGGTCGAATAAAACCTTTTTCAATCATATCATCCAACTGCTTCCTTAACTCTTTCAATTCAGACGGAGCCATACGATAAGGAGCTTTGGCAATTGGACCAGAACCAGGAACAAGATCAATAGAGAATTCAACATCACGCTCGGGAGGAATCCCGGGCAAATCTTCGGGGAAAACATCAATGAATTCTCGAACAATAGGCACATCTTCAATACTTGGCAAAGAGGTATTTGAAGAAGTCACGACACAAAAGAATGCTTGGCGACCTTTTCTAACCATACTTACCAACTTCATAGCGGAAATTAAAGACACACCTTTACGGGGATGAGATCCCTTATAGGTTATTCTAACACCTAAAGGACTCTTTAAGAAAATATTTTGATCACGACACTCGAACCTAACATGATACATAGCTAGCCAATCTATACCTAATATTATATCAAACTCTCCTAGAGGAAACTTAAGGAGATTTGCGGGAAAGATAGAACCCGAAATTGATATAGGTACATTTGGATAAAGAGTAGAACAAGAGATAATATCTCCGGATGGTAAGGACATGGGAGTATCCTCACTAGATGTAGGCTTGATAGATAATTTACTAGCATAGGTCGATGACACAAAAGACATTGAAGCACCGGTATCAAATAAAATAAGACATGGTTGCTCTAAAATTGAGAACATACCCGTAATGATCTCGGGATGAGCATCGGCCTCAGCACGGCTCATGACAAAGATTGAACCCTTAGGTTTAGGAGGAGGAGGCAACTTTCGATCGGGGCAATCCTCGTAGCGATGACCACCCTTTTGACAAAAGTAGCAAAGATAAGGTCGGTTTGAACAAGGCACACCGGGATGGTGCAGTTGTCTACAACGATTACATTGACGACCTTAAGCTTGAGCTTGAGGATTATAAGGCTTATGAGCCACATTTGAAGTAGCTCTAGGAATAAAAGGAGAAGGATTTCTTGCATTTGCATTGGAAAAAGGATTAAACCTCTTCTTGTTAGCATAGGAATTAGAAGAAGACGGAATAAACGGCCTCTTCCCAAAAGCATTTGGCCTAGGAGCATAAGAAGGAGAGGGATTATTCATCAAAGCTTCATCCCTTATAGCCTTCATTGAATTTTCAGCCCATAAGGCATCGTCATAAAGATCTCCAAAGGATGCGGTACCCCTTCTCACTTTACTTTGAAGAACGGCATTCAACTTGTTACGATAATAGAAAGCTCGATCTTCATCATCACGGATAAGCCTCGGCGCAAAATGAGCGAGCTTATTAAACTCCGTAGTAAACTCTTGAGCGGATAGGTTGCCTTGTTTAAAATCAATGAACTCTTTAAGCCTTTGCTGTTTAAGCTCTTTAGATAAAATCTACCCTCCACAAGAGCTTTAAAGCAAGCCCAGTTAAAGTCCTCTTCAAGAACAGCAGTGGCACTTGTGATAGCCCACCAGTTGTCGGCTTCCCTCACCAGAAAGTGCTTTGCGATCCTAACCTTGTCCTCTTCTCGGACTTGGTATAGATCGAATTGTTTCTCCATCTCACGGAACCAATCGGATAACTCCGTCGGATCCGGCTCTCCACCATATGGTACGATCTTACTTCTCGCTATTTGTCCAGCTACCCACGCGTAGCCACCTTGATGGTTTTCCTCCCTTCTAGGGGGAACTTGGTTGGCATTAGCTAGAGCAGCATCTTGCTGATTCTTCAGCACTTGAGTAAGAGCTTCCATCATAACATTCTCAGCTAATCGCGGTCTAACCATCTTCATAAGAAACAAAAACAAATTAAGTTACTCCTATCAATTAGCATAAAGAAATAGACTACCAATTAAAGTCCTTAACTTCTACCCAATCTCTCATTTATTATTTCAAGGTCAAGTAGTTTAAGTTAGGGTTCACGTGTGTGCGTCGGGAGCGATAAAAAGCTCTGATACCAACTGTGACAACCCTCGCGAATACGGAAATATAAAACAAACAAGCATGTGAATTATATAGCGGAAATATGAAGTTTTAAAAACTTTTATACATGCAAGTTAAATAGAACGAGGAGTGTCAAAATATTACAACTAAATGCGGAAAATACAACAAAGAGACGGGGTCTCTTAAAATGTTAGCAAAGAACAAGTGTTTAGCAAAACTAGCTAAATTCGTCTAGAGGTGAACTTACAGGGACAACAACCCGCTAGCTCACACCCGAACCCCAAAATATCATATCCAAAAAAAGTCATCCATGCACGCAACCTGTTCATTCATGAAAAACATGAACGCCACAATCAGTGGGGAGTAACTCCGGGTTCTCCCAGCCATATCACATTAAACGTACATAGAAGGAAATACAAAAGTAAAATCATGCATATATGAATATACATGTGAGGTACGATAAGGATAAATAGGCAATACGATCAATAATGATAAGATCATGTGGAAATCAAATCCGTAACCATCATGTTATTCAAAGACTCGGGACAGACACCCTTAGGCAATTATATACTCACTAGGGCTTACATCTCACCGTTAGCGGCATAAGATTGATAAGATTGAGACTTCGACAGACAAACCCAAGGTCAAGTCATGCGATGATCACAATAATCCAACATATTTCATCCATTCACGAACCAAGACATTGACGGTGCCCAAATCTTGCAATGACCATGAACAATATCATGAAATCACGCATTCAAGAACGGACACAAGACGACATCTCTCAACGTTAAATGAAACGCACTAGCATCGTGTACATGGCAAGTATGATTAAAAGGCATCCACGGGATAAACATTTCCCTGAACGCATACACGATCACATTTCGTATATGTTCACTAATTTCCTCCGGTAGAACGACGATATAAATACCCGGTCCTAGTCTAAATCTGGCCAGAATCCCGGAATCACATTTTCCGGTTCGACATGCGATAAACGTTTCGCATCCAAGACTCGGTCTTACATATGACGCCGAGTACCCCAAATTCGGTAGATCAATTCACGAAAGAGGCGGAAAAGAGCTCAAGCCTCATAACAAGCGGTACGCTACATGCAAATAACACCACCTCGCAAGTACACAACATTTGACGGCCGGGTCGATCAACGCATAGCGTTCAACTCCCAACAACGTCGTCGTATGCCCACTACACATGCAATTAAGCAGTAGGATACCTCTCCGTTCCGACATTCCAGCCTTACGAACGGGAAGGTAGCCAAGGGAATGAGAGTACAAAGCACAAGACAAAATAGTGCTCAAACCGTATCATTTGTAAAAACCGACTCAAAGTGGGACATAGCAAAAACCGTCACAAAACATGTGATACAAGCGAATGAAATATCATATATCCAAAACATGAATATTATAAGTCACTACGTAAAATTATACGATAAACGGATCATGCGAACTATTATAAATTACGAGTTTTAGAAGTTAAAGGAAAAGATCACAGCCGTCAGGAGGGAGGCGGCCGGTGGGCCGGCTCAGAACACAGGCAAAAACCAAAAATCATCCAAAACAGAGAAATGTGTTCCAGGCCGGCATAGTGACCGGCGGCCGGTGCACCGGCCAGGAACACCTCTTCATACAAATTCCAAATTTCCAAAGATGTTACTGATGTGTTCCCTGCCGGTGGGCAGACCGGCGGCCGGTCGACCGGCAGGGAGCACCCCTTCACCCGTGAGCTTCCTTTACTTATCCAATTCATTTCAATTCTCAAATATACTTCTAATAATCATCAACAATCAATATACATCATCAACATTCATCATATAACAACATTCATTAATCATAACATGATTCCTAAGCTTCTAATCGTATTCTAAATACGATTTCTAGCATATAAAGCATGTAAAACACGTAAATGATATCGAGTAACCCTTCACTGTTACCTTTAAGCGTCTCTACTAATCGTCAAGCTCCTCTTCAATAAGGTAATAGTCTTTGTCGGGATCTTGGAGGTCACCACCTACAAATAAACAATAAAAGATTAATGAAATTCATCTTGAGAAAGACGGGAAATTTGAAAAGCGAGAAAGACGATGATTTTAACATCAATACGGATAGAGGAAGGTAAGGGAAGAAGAATGAGACGAACTTACGTGAATTCTATCAAGTAACGAAAGAGCTATGATGATTCAAAGATCGAAAATCAAGAGGGAGGCAAGGTTTCTTAAGGAGGAAGAAAGGATTTTGTGTTTGTGTGAATGAATATTAGGTTAAGGAGGTAGTGTGAGTTGTGTAGGAGAAAAGTCAACAAAAAGTCAAACTCGCCTTAAGACGGGATTCTCATGGAATCTCGCAGAAATTCCAAATACGAACTCGGAAATTCTAAATTCGACTCGAAACTTTAAATTCCAAATTAAAACTTAAATTTGCTGAAACGATTCCGTAAAATATTTCTACTACAAAAATAGGGTACATTTCCGGGTGTTACATGGTACTCTTATAGAGTAAAGAAATTTGTATGTCCCTAAACTGACATAAATATCTGAATGATAATAGATGGCCGATATAGAGATGAAATAGTATCCTATGTATTCAGATATCACTTATCAGTACTAAAAATATCTAAGAGATGTTGAATTATATCGATATGGTTATGAAACCGATATGCATTTGCGCGCGGAGTTTAATGGACTAGAAAATGGGGATATTATATGCAAGTCCTAATTTTGATTGTCGACATATAATCTTTGATTATAAATGAGCTCATGAACCTGAAGTCCATTTATTGACCTGAAGTCAATTGAAATTATGAATATTGTAAAAGAAACTGTACAGTTTGCATTTTGACTCATTATCATGTGCATATAGAGAGTAAGTTCAACATTGCATCTTAGTTTTAATATATACATTATTATTATTGCATTATTGTTAGACTATGTTGTTTAGAATTAGTTACATATCATTTGCATGCACATGATTAATTATATTGTTCTACTTTGATAAATGTTTAAAAGGAGAAGTATATTTTACTCCTGCGAGGATATCTCCCTGATGGAGCCTCTTATGAATGATCATCATTTGTTAAATGGTTGATCAATTAAGCTTTGAGAACTCGTGACGAAATATATAAACTTCTACAATACGATTGAAAGATATCATGATTAGTTCCAAAATGGAACATCAAAACTCCTTTAGAGTTTATTTGATGTCTCAACCTGAAGTTTGAGCATATGAGAATTGAGATCTGAATGAGTTTCTTGTTAAACACTTGAAATGAGTTTATGGTCCAGAAGTATCATAACGATTGAAAAATAATGTAGTCAAAGTCTACAATAAGGATGTCAATCCAATGGTTTAGCAAAGAAAATTACTGAAGGTATTTAGTGGATTATTATTATCCAACAATTTGATTGCTTCTCCCGTAGAGATCCAATAAATGGATGATTGCTACACTCTTTTTCCCTTGAGTAGGTTTTTTGTCCCAACGGGTTTTTCCTATCAAGGTTTTAAACGAGGTAGCACTACAAGCGCATTATTGATACGCTATATTAATGATGGTTGAGATGACAATTGTTTTAGACATAATATTATGTCATGTTATGAGAAGAATTGAACTTATTTTCTCTCACTATTTGGTGTATTACCTGAAATGAAGATCAAGAGTTGTCATGAATGACTACATCCGAATTGTGAGTTCTAAAGCAATGTGAAGATTGAAATTATCAAGGATATGAAGATATCAAGTTTTTCAACTACAATGTATTCTATTCAATGATCGAGAAGTTACGTCAAAGCATGATTCATTTGAAGTTATATACAGTCATGTTATCATCAGAGGGAGTAGCACGCGCTGTACTCTTTTTCCTTATCTATGGTTTTGTCCCACTGGGTTTTCCATGGAAAGGTTTTAACGAGGCATCTTGTTATGCGTGTTTGGAGATTATTGTACTCTTTTCCTTTTTAGTGTTTTTCCCATAGGGTTTTTCTAGTAAGGTTTTTAACGAGACATATTTTTCAGTAATGGACATCCAAGGGGGAGTGTTATGAAATATTATTATATGGATGTCCATATCTTATAGGATACTAGAATATATTATCTTATGGAAACTTTACCCATATTGTATGTGTATATATACCCCTTATAATGGAATAATAACACAGATTTGTCTCCCTTACTTTCTCTCTACCTTCTCTCTATAATTATCTCTCCCTTTGTTTCACAACAATTTAAATATTATTGGCTCTCTTTTCGGATTCAAGGCTACAAAGTGGGAATACTCTATATGTAGCAACATAGTAACCAATAACGGGCTCTAGATGAGGTGCAATTTTTTTCATTAGTAAGAGAGAATCACAATGTTCGACAAATAGTGCTCTGAGCTCGGGTCCAACGATTCTTAGTCCACAACGATCAATTACAAAGGGGTGTAGACAGAGGATGAAAAGCGGGATACAAAAAGGAAAGTCAAAGCTTTCAGCTAAAACAAATGAAGTCGAGCTGTCACACACTCACATTCCTAGGCTATTCTAATCTGAACATGCTCTATTGTCTTCTAGTTAAAACATTATGCGGAATTTTTGAAATTTTTATTGTTCAAGGTTACTAGTCATTATGGATTTTTTACTTACGATTTCATAATTATTGTCTACTTTTTTCGTTCTTTCCGTCAACTTTTTGAGGTCTTACTAATGTTTACGCACGTAATTATATCCTCGTATATACATCTAAGTATGTCATATGTATACTTTACGTTATAGTTAGTGGAAAGAAGATGGGGTCGTTACATACTAAATTCAATTAAATAAGGTTACCGATTTAAATTTATGGACTATGGTCACAACATCTACTCTACCCAAAAAACTCCATAAAAGAATGTCACCTTTGATTAATCACAAAGACTCAAAATTTGATTACAAAATATCATTTAAGTAGGCATAATCACAAACAGGCTAAATGTGGTTACAAAACTTGATCGTAAGGCCACAACATATATTTTCCCTTACAATTACTTAAACAACTCTCACATACTAATCACTCACAACACGTTGAAAAGTAGTAACAAAATATAATCCAAGTTGTAACAACACACGACATACGCATATTGTTGAAATTGTTTACTGAATTAGTTACCAAACTTTATTAATCAATCTACAAAAAAATGGATCTAATAATTACTAATTTAATATTCACAAAAGGAATAAAATATGACGACAACCTTTTTAACTATGGTCACAATTAACTTCTCTTATTATAAAAATTCTATAAATTACGTAAAGCCAAAGACGAATGAGGAATGTGATCGGGCCTGTCGCAAGCCCAATACAAAGATAATTTACCCAGACTAGGCTAATAACAAATTAATGTAATTAGGGAAGTAGGGGTCGATCCTCAGAGAGATGGTATTTCCTATGGATTGTGAATCGTCTCACAATTGAGTTTTATCTAACGATTTTCTGGGTTTTGAGGTTTTTAATTCTAAACTAATAAAGAACATAAATAAAAACAAAATAAAAGCAAACTAAAATGAAAACAATAAAGCAAATGATGAATTAACAATAATGAGAAGCATCTAGGGAAATAGGTTCACACATGTAGATTGACATATTGATGAAATTGGATTTAGGATATGCAAATAATTCATTGCGAGTTCGTAAGAATGATGTGTTCATTACAATCATAGATCAGATGGTCTAGCAGGCTTTTAGGCGATTTACTAGGTCTTAATCCACCATGTCATGCTTTGTCTATTCAATTCGCGTATGTCTACCTTGGAAAAGAATTCCATACTAGTCAATGATTTTGATCAGGAATCGTCAACTATCGTTTTAGTCCAAACATGCATAGACACAATGTTTTAGAGGCACAAATTCTTTTTATCCAATTGTCATCTTTTAATCAATCTAACATGGCTACCCTACACTCTAGAAAGGTGACTACTCACTCATGATAATGTTTATGTTTAAGATGATATTAACAATGAAAACTAGGATAGACATGTTTAGTTTGGTTTTGACAATAATTTAAGACTCTCTATGTGGCGATAATAACGACGCTATTTGACAATCTAAGAAATGAAATTACGATTATAACAACATGAAAATGAATCTAAATGATATGAATAAAAAATAACAATCAAATGGAAAACAATAAAGGATCACAAACAAAGGATAAATTAGGAATACCTAGGTGACGATCAATAACGAAAGTGATAACGATAATAGAAATCCCTTGCATAGAATAATCGTTCCTTGAATTACAACACTTGTACCCAACAAAGTAGACTACAAAGATTGAAATTCTTATTGATCTAAGCTAATGTTTTGACATGAAATGGACAGAAATAAACTAAGAACAAAAGTCAAAAGAAGAAAATGATCTAAACTAGAAAGACTAAAACTAAAGAGAAAAGAAAAGATTATTCTAAAGAGGATTTGTAAGAAGATTGTTGTATGGATGATTGTGTGTTGAGAAGAGAGGCTGGAGCATCTATATATAGCATTAGGGTTTCGTGGAGAAGGGGTCGAGCATTGAACACATGAGACAAAAATAGGAAGTTGAAGCATCATGCTCGGATCAGCAGGGATACCCGATCGGGTACACACTTACCCGATCGGGTAAGTGGACATCTAGAAGCTCTTGACTAACGTTTTACCTTTCCTTTGCTTTGACTTGACTTCCATCATCCCCCTTGACCTCTCCAATCGGGTTTGTTGATAGGGTTTGATGCAAATCGATGAATTCTTCCGCCCAATTGATTGATCTTCCGACAACTACGAAACTGTCTTTGCTCCTTCTCTCTTTTGAGTTAGTGAACCTTCTTGAAATGCCTTTGACATGGTCAAGCTTGCTTCTTCAAATCGTCGGGTTCTAGGCAAATGCTCGAAAATATAGAAAAAGGGTGTAGAAATGTCACTTTCCCTACAAAACAGGTTAGAACACAGGAATTCGCCTAGAAGACGATATTAGCTCATAAAATGGCTTAACAAAGGACAAATGACATACAAAACCGAGCTAAAATGGGGGTTAAAATCATACAAATATTCACTTATCAGAATGATAATAATAAATTCAATTAAAACAATAACGCTTAGCGAAACAATGGTAACAAAAATAGTCCATATGATCACAACTCCTACATTAATGAATCAATAAACTTTTCACTTACAAATTCTAATCTAGAAATTACAATTGAACATACACAATGAATAGAAACATGGTAACTATATTTTTATCTATTGTCACAAATGACTTCTTTATCTTCGTAAACAAAACTTAAAATCTTGATTACAAATATCATCAAAGTAGGCACAATAATTACATACACAAATAGGTTAAATATGGTTACAAAGCTTGTTAGTAGGCCACACCATATACTCTACCCTACTTTAGTGGTAGTGATAACCCCAACTAACGTCAAACCATTCTTCTCCAAAATCTTAATCGACACGGGCTCCTTGTTAACTATGTCTTCTTCTTCATTGATTCCTCCTTCGTCTTCTTCCTCCAGTTGATAGTGTTTTTGATTATTTCGTACCCTCTTTGCAATATTCTTTCCGAGGTTAGATTCTTAATAGGAAAAAAAGCTAGCTCATCTTTAGCAGTAGGCACAATTTTTACAAAATGCTAACTCATCAATCAACAATTCTTTTACTTCTTCTTGTACATTAGGCACAATTTTGGTTTCTTCATCTTGCTAATTGGTTGTTTCGGTTTATATCTGAATGGTCATAAAAATGGTTATCAATAAGAAGTTTCTGAAGACAACATCTCACACGTTAATTAGTTACATAAAATTCATAACTAGTTACAAAATACTTACATAATACTTACAAACTTATTAGTCACAGAACCTTAACCGAATAACTAAAAACGTTGTTTATAAATTCAGGCACATAATCAGTTAACATGATCACTTATACAAAAACAATGGTTATAAATTCAGGCACGCACATAATTAAGGATATTTTATAAATCAACAAATATCATAAAAAAATGGTAACAAATACAGAGTTTCTAGAGACATCTCACATAATAGTTAGTCACAAAAGTTTCATATTTAGTTACAACTACAAAGAACTTACTAATACAATCGTCACAAAAATGAAGCTGAATACCTACAAACTTATATCTTATACTTACCAATTGAGCATTAAATAATAAATGAACTATGGACAATAACTTTAAAAAATATTCACTTTCTACTTGCATAACTTCTATAATCAATCTACAATCTAACAAAAGTCGAATAACATGGTCACAAAATCAGTCAACATGGGCACTTACACCAAAACAGTGGTTACAAAATCAAGCAAAATGGTATCAGCTGTAATTAATCAACATAGTCACATATACTAAAATAGTGGTTACAAAATCAGACAAACTTGTAAAAGCTGATCAATCGACAAATAAACAGCATATGGATGAACTAGGCCAGTAACAAAATAAGTCAATATAGTCACACTTACAAAAAAAGTGGTTACAAAATCAGTAAAAATAGTAACAACTGATAAATCTACAAATAAACGGCCATCTTCCAACGTTACCTGCTTTTTTACCTTTGCCTGATGGTTTTGCAACATCATAAGTGGTAATCACACCATCAGATGTTACGTCACTTCTCTAAAACCTTAATTGGATTAGGTTCTGTATCATCATCTTCTTCGTCTTCTTATGTTCGTTCTTTGCCACTGACATTTTCTTCTCTACTTTTAATGCTCTTCGCCTTTTCTGAATCTTATTTCCTGATTACATTATAAAAACAATCAACAAATTATGATATTAAATTCAGCATGCATTTCAATACATACAACTAAGATTAGATGCAACGCAACCTACTAGCAATGGACCGTTTCTATACTTCATCTTCTGCATTAGGACTCCTTTTCCTCTTATTACTAGTTCTTTGTCTAAAGTTTACATTTATTAATAACCTAAACGTCGCCACAAAATTAACCAAAAATAAAAATAACCCACAAAAACAATAGTTCACACCTTCAACACCACTTGAAGTTGTGTCACGGCCCAAACCCTTTCTTTCTACGTTCTTCCTCGTCATACATCGAAACACGATAATTCAAATCACAAATTGAATTTACACAAAACGTAACTATTGTGTAGAAGTTTGCGAATACGATAACAATTAACATTCTAATTATCTACAAAAATTTTTAAATTGATTAAAAAAATAATAAAGAAATATGAGATGGTTACAGGAAATAAGAAAAGTGAAGGAAGAGAAACGGCGTATGAAGAAGATGAACAGAGTCACAATCTCTTGAGATTCTTTTTGGGAAAACAAAATCAGGGTTTAGAAAATAGGAAACGTATTCACTAATGATAAATCTTCCCTTTTTTCAATATTTTATTGCCTTTAATAACTGTATCTAATCTTTGAAATGGGTTCAATACCGTTTTCTCTTAAGTAGTACTTACTTGACCCGTTTCATTATTACAACGGATATAACCGTTTTATAGGAGACTAATTGTTTTGATAAAGATGATATTTATAAGTATTGGCAACTATCTTTTCTAGTAAATGATACTCTTATCTTTTATTGTTGCTTTTTTTGGTTGATTTGCAATTGTTGTGCTTCTTTTGTAGTCAATGATAAAGTTGTTACTCTTGTAGTCAATGATATTTATAAATGTTGCCTTCAATATTTAGTAAAAAAAAAGGTAAATCTTCATTTCATCCCATTGATAGTATTAGTCGGAAGGAGGTAACTTTTGGAAGAGTGGTAATTTTGACTGGGCAATGCAAGGGTGTATTTGTAAACTCCCCTTGTTCTTTTTCGTTCTAGGTCGCCTGGATAGAGCAATAAAGAAGAAGTTGGTATCATTGTCAACTTTGCAGGGATGTTTTGAGGTTAGCTTTTGTATGTTTATTTGTTCGTAACTTCTCATCTTGATTTGAACCTCTCACCAACTAAAGACTGAAGCTCGCTGAAAACTCACCTCATATTCTATGTAACTCAGACTAGACCAGACCAACGTTCTCACGAGTGCACCACCAGATGTTGTAGATGAATAATAATGATAATAATTAATAATAATAATAATAATAACGATAGAGATAACGATAATGACCACGTGAACGATAACGGTTATCACAATAACTATGACAATGACTTAACTTAATAAACCACCGTATTTAACCTAACTTAATTTGCAAAAACTGAAATCAAGTGCAAAATAATTGGGTCTTAGCTTTCACTACAAATTTTTCGTATATTGGAGAGATTTGATTCCCCCTTCTCAAAGTTCAAATCCATACATTTATTTTGTTGCTACACAAATGAAAGAATAATGTGTCTTCCTCTTCCTCCGTTTTATTTTCTTATTATCGCTGTATCCAAACGATGTGTTAGTGTGCTAGTAGACCTGTCAAAAGAGGCGGGTAAATACGGTCAAGTATATGGGTTTCGGGCCAGGTAGGGTCAAAATGCGGGTATATAACTTTTTCTTACACTTATTAACAAAATCTTTTCAAATAAATTATTTTAATATTAATATATACTCGTATTTTGCAAACTAGAAAATTTTATATTGTGTACAATTTTGTTAAAAGTAGTATATTATAGGTAGTTATGGTTGATTTTTCCTTATAAACATATGATCCTCTTATTTGTGGCTGGGGCACTGCAGCGGAGAACCTAAGAAACTTGATAAGCACAACTTTATCAAAGTCTTGATAATGAACAAGTAATATAATGAAATGAGTTATACTACTTTGTCAACTGTGCGCACGACCACCGTGAAATTTGCAGATAACATAGCATAAGAGTCAAGTTACAAATAGTTTGAAGAAAAAACATAATTTGATTGAGCTAACGTCACATTAATGTAATAAAATAAATATTTTATCAATGAAAGTAAAACTTACGACATTTTTTTAAAAAAATATGGTTAAACATATTTAATAACGCCTCTATATACGAATTATCAACTGGTACTAACTAGTAAATGACAAGTCCTAACTAACTTTATTCAGTAACCATTTGAGTACATATAATAACAAATTTTTAATTGGAAAAGTGAATACCTGTTACATAGGAATCTTGACCAGACGGGTCAACCCACTATTGGTCGGATTTTGACCTGATGGTTACGGGTCTTTTCGGTTCAGGTAGAAATAAATGGTTAGTACGGGTTATTTTTGGGCCGGCTTACGACTACGAATGAGGTCGGATCGGGTCAGTTTTCGACAAGGCTAAGAGGCTAAGGGTGTGTTTGGATAGTAAAAGTGGAGGGAAATGAAGGGGAGGGAGGATGAAGGAGGGAAGGGGAGTGGAGGGAGAATGGAGGAGGTCATTTTTCCTCCAGATCTTCCCTATGTTCGAGGAAAAATAATTTGGCTTGGAGGAGAGAAATGGAGGGATCTAATTTTCCTTCCCTCCAAACCCTTCCATCTCCATCTTGATAACTAAACAAACGATTTATTATCCCTCCCTTTCCCTCCTCTTTGTGCCCTCCAAATCATCCTATCGAACCACACTCTAAGTGTTAGGTTTTCTTTGTTGATTGTATTGCTTTTTTTTTTACACTCATGCGACAATCTCAAACAGTGATGGGAAGCATACTCGCGTAGGGTTACCCTTCCCCTATGGCAAAAGTTTGGAGCGCTTTGTGACAACCCTCGCGAATGCGGAATTATAAAACAAACAAGCATGTGAAATATATAGCGGAAATATGAAGTTTTAAAAACTTTTATACATGCAAGGAAAGAATACGAGGAATGTCAAATATTACAAACTAAAGTACGAATTATACTACATCAAGAGACGAAGTCTCTCCAAAATGTTAACAAGTAAAAGTGTTTAGCAAACAAGCAAAAATCGTCTAGAGGTGTTTTAATCCAGGGACAACGCCCGCTAGCTCACACCCGAACCCAAAATAGTCATAAGCAAAAAGCCATCCATGCAGGCAGCCTGTTCATCCATGAAAAACATGAACGCCACAATCAGTGGGGAGTAACTCCGGGTTCTCCCAGCCATATCACATTAAACGTACATCAAAGAAAATACAAAAGTAGAAGCATGCATATATGGATATACATGTGAAATACAATAAGGATAGATAGGAAATTCAATATATAATGATAATAGCATAAGAGGTACAAGTCCGAATCCATCATGTTATACAAAGACTCGAGGAAGACACTCTTAGGCAACCGAATACGCTCACTAGGGCTTGCATCTCACCGTTAGCGGTATAAGTTTGATAAGATTGAGACTCGACAAACAAACCATACCAAGTCATGCGATGATCACAAATAATCCATCATATTATCATCCATTCAAACCCATACATAGACGGTGCCCATCATGCAATGACCATGAATAATTTCATGAAATCATCGCCTTCCTTCAAGAACGATCGACACAAAGACGACGTCGTCTCACGTAAATGAAACCGCCTAGCACCGTGTACATGGCAAGTATGATTAAAGGCATCCACGAGATCAACATATCCCTGACCATACCGATCATCATTTCGTATATGGTTAGACTAATTTTCCTCCTGGTAGCACGACGATAATAATACGGTCCTAGTCTAAACCTCGCCAGATTCCTGAATAAAACGTTTGTCCGAGTCGGAACATGCGATGACAGTCTCTTCGCTCAGACTTTGATCGTCACTCTCTAGACGCCTGGGTACCGCCAAATTCGGTAGATCAATTCACGAGATAGAGGCGGAAAAGAGCAGAAGCCTCCATAACAATGCGGTTGTCTAACTGCAAATAACATCCTTACTTTTCGCAAGTACACACACAACATTTGAACCGGGCCGGGTCGATCAAACCTCATAGCGTTCAACTGCCCAACAACCGTCGTTGTAATCCCACTAACCATGCAATTAAGCAGTAGGATACCTCTCCGTTCCGACATTCCAGCCTTACGAACGGGAAGGTAGCCAAGGGAATGAGAGTACAGAGCACAAGACAAAACAATGCTCAAACCGTATCATTTGTAAAAACCGACTCAAAGTGGGACATAGCAAAAACCGTCACAAAACATGTGATACAAGCGAATGAAATGTCATATATTCAAAACATTAATATTATAAGTCACTACGTAAAATTTTACGATAAACGAACGATCCGAATTATTATAAATGAAAACCGTAAACAAAAATCACAAATAACATTCAGCAGGTGCCAGCCGGTCAGCCTGACCGGCTGCCGGTCTACCGGCTCAGGCCAATGCCTCATACGAAAACCAACTTCAAACATCAGTGTGTCCCAGCCGGTCAGGTCGACCGGCTGCCGGTCAACCGGCTGGGACCAAAGGGTCCTTTGAAAACAAGGAAGAAAGAAGAGGTGTCTCAGCCGGTGGTCTGACCGGCTGCCGGTCGACCGGCTGAGACCCAAGTCATATTCAAAAATCACGTAAAAGTGTAACAATTTACAGCCACTGCCCTAGCCGGTGGTCTGACCGGCTGCCGGTCGACCAGCTGGGGTCCAATTCACACGAAATCCCCATTTTCACTAAGGATCCATATTTATCAATTATCGATTATCAACGTAAATCATAGATTCTCATATAAATTCTCAACAAACGATATATACAATCATCAACACCATTACTAGACTCAATAATCGTATTCTAAATACGATTTCTAGCATAGATAACATGTAAAACACGTAAATGATATCGAGTAACCCTTCACCGTTACCTTTAAGCGTCTTCACTACTCGTCAAGCTCCTCTTCAATTAGAAAATAGTCTTTGTCGGGATCTTGGAGGTCACCACCTACATATAGATCATAAAAGATGAATAAAATTCATCTTGAGAAAGACGGAAAGTTTGAAAAGCGAGAAAGACGATGATTTTAATATCAATACGGATAGAGGAAGGTAAGAGGGGAAGAATAAGACGAACTTACTAGAATTTCAACAAGAACCGAAGGAGATACGATGATTCTAAGATCGGAAAGATTATGGAGGCAAGGGTTTGGTTTGCTTAAGGAAGAAGTAACTAGAATTGTGTTGAATGAAAAATAGGTTAAGGGAGTATGAGTTGTATATATAAGGGAAAAAGTCAAAGAAAGTCAAACTCGCCTTAAGACGGAATTCTCATGGAATCTCGCGGAAATTCCAAATACGAACTCGGAAATTCTAAATTCGACTCGGAACATAAAATTCTAAATTAAAACTTAAATTTGCTGAAAGGTATTCGTAAAATATTTTTACTAGAAAAATAGGGTACATTTCCGGGTGTTACAGTTTTGTGATGATTCCAGTGGTTGCATACAAATTTTCTCTCACAATCCAAGCAATGAAAATCAGGTATGCTTACAATTCTACTTTCGCAAACGAAGCGATGAAACCCGTGTTTGCTTACAAGTCTACTCTCACAAACAAAGCGATGAAACCTGGGTATGCTTACAAATCTACTCTCACAAATGAAGCGATGAAACCAGTGTTTGCTAACATATCTATGTTTGCAAACGAAGTGATAAAACAGGCCACGCTCAAATCTCTCTTCTCATGTAGGTGACTATACAATGTTTCTATTGTTGCCAAGCGTGTGATAAAATGATTATTATTATAGGTGCTATACAATCTCTCTTCTCATGTAGGTGGCTAACATATCTACTCTTACTCTTGTCTCCTTTCGAGTTTTGACAAGTGATGACATGTATAGATGTCTTGTCATTCTTTCTATTTTTGACATGTGATGACATGCCATGTCTCATGATTTTCATGCATATTAATATTTTAGTCTCATAGTTAAGACCGAAGTATTGTGGATCATATGTTGCAGATTCGAATGTCTTAGTCTAATGGTTATAACAGAGGTATTGTAGACAACATGTCCGAAGTTCAAACCGCCCTCCCTTCTATTGTATTGCAACTAAGTGATGACATCAACGAGTGCTTTGTTGAATTCACTTGCCCTGTCGTGAAATCAACCTATGTGATTTCCTTTATCATTTATTTCTAAGAAGAACAAAAAAAGTGTATGCCGTTGGGATTGAACCTCAAATTCATCGAATGAGAGGTGCTCTCTAAAGCAATGCACCAAGATAGCTTTGCCATTACTTTTAACATGTACATCATTATTATTTGTTCATTTTGGAAATGCCATGAGATGCAAGTGAACTGATGAGTCGATAATTAAACGTATTTTTACCGCTTTATTATTATATTTCTAACATCGTCTTTCGTATTTTAAAGCTAAATATTATAATTATCTTGTGTTTTGAGAATTCAATCCGTCTTATATTATCTTGTGCTAAATCAGACTTTTAATAAGTATTTTGGTCATTTAGTTACTACCTATTTAAATGGAGTTCGGATATCTACTAAAGTTGTAATATGAATACAGGACGGTTGAATAACGTATTAACTTGATTGGAATCAGAATTAAAATAAGCAGGCAAGCAAGCACGTACGTAAAACTTTATTAAACAAAAGAGGACACAAAGCCGCGTGATATAAAAGATAAGATAAGACGCAAGACTCCATAAAATATATAGACCCCAGAAAGATATAGAAGAGCACACAGAGGACTCCAAGCGAAGTACAGAGGCGATCAGACGGAGCACAAACCCTTGTTCCGACTCGTTTTCCTCCGATTTTCCATGAGATTTCTCAAGTCTTTCCTCTATTTTTATTGCTTTCATCATCAGTATGAACTAATTTATTTATAGGGACATGTAATTAGCTATTTGATATTGTAGGTTTATGAGATTGGATTATTGTTTGAATGATTAATTAGTCGATTGAATATTTATTCAAGATTCGTAATTTGACCTGAGATTCATATTAATTTATTTAGTTTGATCACCTAGATGATTTTTGTGGTTCCCTTGTTAAATTGAGAGTAGTGTTAATCGAGTTGCAGTTTTCTTGTTCGGTTTCCGTTACTTGAATCTTGTTTGATAATTGAATTGTATGAGGTTGCAGTTTTATGGTCTTATCTAATTCAATTGATTGGTGGTCTTAATGCGATTGAGTTTGTTAGTTCGATACATGTTTTCATGGCTTGAGTTGAAGTAATTTGACTCGGATTAAATTTGCGTGTTTTCACGGGATTTAACGAGTAAGAAAGATAAAAAGTAGTAGTTTGCTTGTTTCCAAGGGACTAAGAGTCGATGATTTTACCCCGCTGTCTATAGAAAATTTACATGTTTCCTATTGTTGGACCAATTTTATAGTTTTGATAATGACATGTGTCAACTTGATAATGTGCTTTACTTAATATATCATATGCGTGTAATTGTGTATTTTAGTCTTATTATATCTTGCAACAATTATGAGAAGAAAGATCAAAGTTATAAGAACTTCAGGCATAACTTTGACAAAGTCTGTGAGACAAAGTTATAACAACTTCAGGAATAACTTAGGAAGTTTACATGGAAGTTATAGCTACCCAGTCATAACTTTAAAGAAAATCGCATCAGGCAAGAACAACCTCAAATATCACAAGACTTAAGATGGAGGGTCTCTGTGCTCAAGATGAAGAGATGATCCGTATACTGAAGATCTTTGTGAAGATGAGATAGTATAGGTCGTCATTCGGTAACTATTCCATTCGAGAGATTTTATGTTCAAAGTTATAGCTTTAGCCTATAACTTTGGATGATAATTGTTGATGCATGATTTTGGAAATAAAATGATTTAAATGTTTTCAAAAGTGAAAGAGTATTTTTATATTTGTCAAAAGTTTTAATAGAGAATATATTTATGAGATTCTACTGGTTAGTAATACAACTTATGGGTTGTCATACTACCTAGGGTTTCTAATATATTATATCTCAATTTGTTCTTAACCTAATAAGCCCACCTAAGGTTTGAGCCACTTAGGGTTTCGTGGAAACCTAGGATTGTGCCTCCTAAGGTTGCATGCCTTCTAGGGTTTCGTGTAAGATAGGATTTCGGCCAACCTAGGCTTGTTTTCCTTGTTTACCTTAATCTAGGATTCTACTATATCTTTACAACAATATTTTGAGATATTAAAGATAAATTTATTTCTATAAGATAAACCAAATAATATTTTGAGATAAAGATATTTCTAAAAGATAAAGCAAATATTATTTTAAGATATTAAAGATAAATATCTTTCTTAAATATTAAGATAGGGTTTTAGATCTACTATGCTTCTATTACTATAAATACTCCTTCACATCTTATTATTGAATGACACGAAATATCACACGAATCACACGACATACATACTACTTGTGATTATTTTCCAAAATCGTTTTAAAGCAAACATTTCCGCAAAATATTTATTATTTTTAGTGTTTGTTTTTCAAAAGAGTCGTACATCAATTATTGTCAATCGCTTGAGTGAAATACATTATTGGATAATAGTACATCATTATAAGCTTACAATTCTTTAACGGGAATCTGTGTGAGTTATATTGTACTTTCTTATTAACGTAAGATAGTATAGAGTATTTAGCGATACTCACCTTGAGTTATAATCATAGTCTTGATTCTACGAGTGGGTTGATAATTTTTGTAATCCGTAGAAAGGTACTAAGAATTATTAATCGAGAATAGTGGACGTAGGTTTCAACGTGTGAAACTGAACCACTTCAAAAATCCGTGTGTCTCTCTCTACTCTCTTTACTTTTCGTTATTTCGTTACTTACGCTTACTTTGATTAATTTATTAGTTGATTTTAATCTATAAGATCAAATAATTAATTACATATCATATAAATCGAAAAAGTGGGGCTGGTTTTTAATACTCAATTCACCCCCCCCCCCCCTCTTTCGTATTCGATCAATAGACTCTACAATTGGTATCAGAGCCTCGTGCTCTTGATTGCCTTACAGCAAGGAGTCTGATCCGTTTATCCTTTTGTTTTTATTTATTTTCCGCTGCATTTAATTTTATTTTAATGGATTCCAAACATCTGAAGTGTCCCGTATTCGATGGGAAGAACTACAGTTTATGGAAAAATATGATGACCCATTTCATAAAGGGTAACGATTGAGAGTGTTGGCTAATCATTAAGAATGGCCCTAATAAGATCATGCTTGGATCTGTTAATGGCACTCGCGTCGAAAAGAAAGAAGATGACTATGTTGAGGCAGATTATAAGAAAGCTGAGAAAAATTCAAAGGCTATCAGTCTGTTGCAAAACGGCATGACTCATACTGAATTTGATCGTTTCTCATCTAGTTATACTGCCAAGGAAATATGGGATGGTCTAGAGTTAGCCTATGAGAGGACAACTGTTGTCAAAAAGCAACGTATTGCATTACTGATGCGAAAATACGAATTGTTCTCTATGGAACACAATGAATCGCTTGACAGCATGTCCACTCGCTTCTCTAGTATCATTAATGAATGGGTTTTTTGATAACTACTCCCAAGTATAACCATCGTTTTTGTAATTGCTCCCTTCTTATTATTTTTTTAAAAACTGCTACCTTAATATTTTCTTAGCTTAAATTTTGCTTCGAAGACCAACTATTTGGTGACTAAGAATTGAAAAGACTATTTTACCCCTCATTTAAATTGACCCTTTTATATTTCTTTTTACCTTATGTCAAAGTAGAGCTTCATACTCCTTATTCATATTCCTCAAAAGCAATTAACGCTCTTCCTCCTCTTTCAAACACACTGCAATTATACATCCATCTTTCTCCTTCTGAATCTACTTTGAGTAACTTGACACTGTTGCATGCGATAATTGAGGTATGTCCTATCACATCAATTAACCCTAATTTAGTTGATTATTATGTGTTTAATTGTTTATTAGAACCCTAAATTGTTTATTAGAACCCTAATGTAATAGTTTATGGTGGTACTTTTTAGGCAAATATAATCACGACCCCAATATTGAAGTAGGTTACAATTAACAATTATGTTAGTGTTTTTGGGTAATTTATTTATTGTTATTGGTTACTTGTTAATTGTTAATTGACTCACATGTAGGATGGAAGCTCCATATGAAGTTGATATAAGATTATATCATGGTGGGGTATTCAAATATGCCAACAAAAGTACACAATATATTGGTGGTGAGTTGGTATTGATGACTTATATGCCTATTAAAGATTTGTCTTATGCATTTATTATGGACATTATTAAGAAGATTACAAATGGTGATGTAACTGCACGTGCTTTTTTTAGAAAGTTTGGTTATAATTTGACTATGGGTAGAACTATGATAAAGGATGATAGTTCTATTGTTGAATTGTTAAGGTCAAAGGACAAGGATAATATACTAGATATTTATGTGACTACCTTTTGCCTGCCATCCTTTTTTGAAGGCATGGCTGGTATACCAACAACAAAAGTAGCCAACTTTCCTGAATATATGTCTTTAAAGTTCAGCCCAACGAAGGTCACCCCACATAAGAAACCCATTCCCACAACCCCCACAAGGAGAAGCCCTAGAAACCTGACACATAATTGTCATATCCCAATTTCAACTCCAAACTCATCTCTTCCACCATCTCTAAGCAATCCCTTAGTTGTAGAGCCACTTCAGGTTTTGAGACCATCAAAATTAACCCCTTTAAGGGCACCTAAGGTAGTAAATTTATATAATTTGGAAAATGAGGGAGGCGAGACTGATGTGAGCAGGAAAGGAAGGGGTAAGGAGAAGGTGGTGAAGGAAACACTAATTAAAGATAAAGAGGACAAAAGAAAGGGGAAGGCAGTTCAGAAGAGAAAGAGTCATCAGAAGGTGATTAATGGTAAAGAAAAAGCCAGAGTTGTGAGAAGTAAACAGAAGGGGAAAGCTAAGGTTGGGGCAAGTTTAGATTTAGAAAATGAGTTTGAGTTTGAGGTAAGTGAGGAAGAATCTGATGGCTTAGATGTTGAGGTAAATTTTAATTTAGGTGAAGAAGATTTGTTGGGTGAAGATTTGTTTCAAAGGGGCGAGGAAACATCTAAATCCAAAAATGTTTGTCCAGACTTAGAGCAAGAGTTGTCTGATTCTGATGAGTTGAGGAGTTTGGATGGTTCTGACAATGACAATGAAGCTGTAAATGGTCCTATTTTTAATCCTTATACTGATTTCAAGAAGAAAATTAACTTAGTGGAATGGCTGAAATTCCCTAGTGTTGAGGATTTTAGAAAAGCTTTGAGGTGTCATGCCATTGAGAACAGGTATGATTACTACTACTCACATAATGGTAAGAAAAGGTTAACTGCTTATTGTAGACAAAGATGTGACTGCCCTTGGAATAAAAAGAGAGCTAAGCTAGGCAAGTGCAACTGTGAGGGTAAAAAGAAAAAGTGTAACTTCAAAATTCATGCAATAAAAATGTCTGGTGAGGAAACTATTCAGATCAGAAAAATAAGGATGAAAGATAGTTGTACATTTAAAGGAGTTAATAGAAAGGTGTCTTCAGAATATCTTGCTGAAAAATACCTTGAGGATTGGAGAGATAATCCAGGGTGGGACTTACAGAAGTTTCAAAGGCAAGTGTTAAGGGATATTGGTGTCAGTGTGAGCTACAGCCTATGTTGGTTAGCTAGAGCTAGGGCTAAGCTCATTATTTATGGTGATGGTTCAGCAGAATATGGCAAGGTGTGGGAGTATGTAAGGGCTGTGTGCAAATATAATCCTGGTTCATCTGCATTTGTTGTAGTTGAGGGAATAGAGAGGCCTCCCCCAATATTTCAAAGGATGTATACTTGTCTAAATGCTTGCAAACTGGGGTTTTTAGTCGGTTGTAGGCCGCTCATAGGGGTGGATGGCTGTCATTTAAAGGGGCCTTATCCAGGGGTATGCTTAGTGGCAGTTGGAATGGATGGTAACAACAATGTATACCCTGTGGCATGGGCAGTTGTGGAGGTGGAGAATGGGGCTTCTTGGAACTGGTTCCTTAGTCTGTTGGTGGAGGACTTAGGGAAAGAAGAAGGAGCAGGGTTGACATTCATGTCAGACAGGCAAAAGGTGAGAATATTTCACATGTTTTCTGCATTATTATACATATCAATTATAAAAATTGTTCTTTAATAGGTGATGTTCTTTTTCAGGGCCTTCTTGATGCCTTTGCAAATGTATGTCCAAAATCTGAGTTAAGATTTTGTGCAAGACACATATGGGCCAACTTCAAATTACAGTTTCCAGGCCAAGCGTACAAGGACTCATTCTTGGCAGCTGCTAGATGCACTTCCAAGGTGGAGTTTCAGGGACACTTGGAAGGAATCAAGTTCTTAAATTCTAAAGCTTTTGATTATCTGAATGCTATTCCACCACAACATTGGTCTAGGCATGCTTTTTCAACATTTAGTAAGTCAAATATGCTTTTAAATAACATGTGTGAATCATTTAATGCTGTGTTGAAAGAAGCGAGGGACAAGCCTGTGATCAGCCTGATGGAGTGGATAAGAAAGTATGTGATGAAGAGAAGGTTTGAGAAGAAGAATGGTGCTAAGGAGATGCAAGATAGACTTATGCCATATGTTCAGAAATTCATCAAATGGGCTGAGAATGAGAGCAGATACTGCACTATCTACCAATCTGCTCAAGATGAGTTTGAGGTTGAGCATAGAGGAGTAACCCATGTTGTTAACTTGAAGGCAAAGACATGTGGTTGTTTTCATTGGGAGTTGTCTGGTCTTCCTTGTCTTCATGTAATTGCATGCGTCTTGGACCTGAGGGGTGATGTTGAGGACTATGTTCATCAAGCCTATACCAAAGACATGTACTTGAGAGCCTATGAGCACCCTGTTTCACCCATGCCTGGTTCTAATCAATGGGAGAAGGTCAATCTCCCAGAGCCACTCCCACCTCCATTCAAAAGGATGCCTGGAAGACCAAACCAGAAAAAAAGAAGAAAGGAGCAAGGTGAAGGTAGGGAGGCAAAAAAGCCTAAGCTGACAAGAGCATGCAAAAATTGTGGTCAACAAGGACACAACAAAAAAACTTGCAAAAACCCTACTGTCATTAAGGAACCAACTGTCAAACCTTGCCCTAGGTCTAGGAGTAAATCTGAGTGGAGCAAGTTGGTGAATGCCAAAGCTGATGCAAGGAGATCAAAAAGGGCTTATGATGCTTCTGTGGTACGTGACATTGGTGGCAAAAGTGCAAGTAACTCCCATCCAAGCACTCAACAAAACACTTCCCAAAATATGGACCTTAGCCAAGCAAGTATCACTGCACCAACTGGAAGGCAATTACATTTTGGTTGCTTAGATTAATTAGGAAATATGTAATCCCTAAACAATTTATCATATGTGGCAGTGTGTTTTGAACAATGTCTAGTTTGTTTTGAGCTTATGAACAATTTGTCTTTAGTTGATGTATTTGTCATGTTGAACAATATTTTGGGTTATTGAATGTTATCTTTCCGAACTACAATATGGGGTACTAAATTTTAGGAAATTACGCAACATAAATTGTTCCATTTCTTGCCAAAACAATTACAGAAAATTGACGGCTTAACTAATGTTACGCCTTGATTGATATTACAATTTAACTAGCTGAAAATCTTACATAACCCAAATACAACAAAATCTAACTAACTGAAAATCTTAAATAACCCAAATACAACAAAATCTAACTAACTGAAAATCTTACATAACCCAAATACAACAATTACAACAATAGCTAAATATATTGTCTTCTGACGAAAAGTGGCAGTTGGTGGATATGATGCGAAATCAGTCTTCGTCTTCTCTAGGTCCATTATTTTTGACTTAAGCAAGTCATTTTCAATTTTGAGCTTCTCAGTGCTCTCTACCAAATGTCGATTCTCAAGCGTCAATATGTTTTTCTCATTTTGCAAAAGTTGTTTATCCAATAGTACACCATTTATGACATTCTTCTGCCAGTCACTTTGCTCTTCATCAACCCAATGCCAAAAATTACAAGATCGAAATTTGCAAGTCATGAAACGCCTACCTGGATTGTCTCTTGTCCATGAAGTAGCAATAACAGGTGAAACCCTACACTTACACTTGAGGTGCTTAGGTAGAAGTCCAGCCATTTCCTATTGTAAAAGTGAATTTAGGGAATTTGAAATACCCATTAACAAAACCCTAATTAAGAGAACACATAGATAGTAAATAAGAATGAAGATGGGAAGTACCTGATGAAATTGATGCGGGTGATAAGCAGGGAACAAAAGCAGAGAAAAGGAAGAGATCTAAAAAAATTAAATGATGAGAGAAGAGAGAAGTAAGATTGATTGAGAGATTGTCTGGGTAGAGTTTATGGGTGAAAGTCAAATTATAGGGAGAGGTAAGGGGAGGGGTAAAACAGTCATAAAAGTGTGGTTTTGAGTGGGAAAATTCAAGTTACTCGGAAATATGACGTGGCATAGGGGTTGGTAGCAAAATTTAAGCTAAGAAAATATTAAGGTAGCAGTTTTTAAAAAAAAAATTAAGAAGGGAGCAATTACAAAAAAGATGGTTATACTTGGGAGTAGTTATCAAAAAACCCTTAATGAATTGAAAAATCTTGGAAAAACTTTTGACTCCGAGGAAATTTCCAGGAAGATCTTTAGAAGTCTATCTAAACGATGGAGACCTAAGGTGACGGTAATTGAGGAATGTAAAGACCTATCTAACCTATCTTATCAAGAGCTACTCGGAACACTAATGGCTCACGAGATTACTCTTGATGAGGATGAGGCAAACGATAGTAATAGCAAGAAAGTGGCTTTACAAGCCGAATCTAGTGAAAGACAAGATTCGGATCTTGAAGATGAAACAGTGTTATTTGCTAGACGTTTTAAGAAAAAATTCTTTAATAAACCACAAGGGAAAACGTTTAACAATAACACTAACAAATCTTACAAAAAGCCAATTGAGTCAAAAGGGTCTCTCTCAAGTCGTGGTTGCTTCAAATGTGGGGATAATGATCACATGATCAAGGATTGCCCCACATGGAAGAAAATCAAAGACAAAAATCAACGAGACAAAACCAAGAAGGAATTTAAGCAAGTGATGATGGCTTATTGCTGGGGAGATCTTGACACAGAAGACGACGAGTCAGAGGAAGAAGAAGTCGCTAACCTGTGTCTAAGCAACGTCAGTCTTGACCTAATATCTGACGATGACAATGAAAGTGAATCCGAGTTATGCCTTGTCGGCAACTTAGATTCAGAACCAGATTCAGAAGATGATGAAGAGGTTAGTCATCTTGAACTTAAAAAGCAAGTTAAGAATTTATCTAAGAAGTCTTTAATTAAGTATTTTGAAGAAGCCTTAGATCATTGTCATGAACAGAGTCTTGAATTAAAAGATCTTAAAGAACAAATTCTTGACATTGCTGAGGAAAACCAACTTCTAAAGGCCAAAGCCAAAAAGCTCAAGTCTAAAGTTATGGCAACTTCAGCTATAACTTCAGACATGACAAATGTTGAGAAAGAAGCTCTTGAGTCTAAATTTATAGCTAATGAAGCTATAATCTCAGAGTTAAAGCTCAACATTAAGCATCTTCAAGCCAAAGTTATAGCTAATGAAGCTATAACTTTAGAATTGAAGAAAGTCAATGAGCTTTTACAATCTGAAGCTAAGGCAAAGGAAGTTGCTATCATTGATCACAAGAAAAAAAACTCTTTTCTTTCTCAGCAATTGAAAGATATAAAGGCTGAATTCTCCCAAGCCAAAAGTCAACATAATGAGGAGAAATTTATCTTGAACAAACGTTTTAACGATTTTCGTGAAAACTTTAAAAAGAACAATCCCTCCAAAGACTCGAATGTAGACCACTCTTCGTGTGAAAAATAAATTCAGTCTTTGAAGGAATTGCTCCTACATGCACGAAAAGGTCATGATAAATGGGAAGGAAGTCAGAAGGTCTTAGACTTCCTTACTGAACAGTCTAACAATAACATGAAGATGGGTTTAGGTCATGAATGTTATAATCGTAGAGACCATGATAAGTGCAAATCCACTCCTTCTGACCGTGATTTCATAAGAAGGAAGTATGTCAATCTTTCGGAATATCTGATTTGCAATTATTGTGGTCACAACGGTCATGTTAAAGATAATTGTGTTAAATATGTCAATGACAACAAAAATCAAACTGATTTTGTTAAAGAACATGGCGTGGCTAGTATTAATGAGTCTGAACCTGAATCTCAACGTGATGAAATTAGAAATAATGAGTTCAGATGGTTTTACGACATAGCCTTCGATTACACATCTGTACCTTCAAAATCTAAATCATATGTGAATCAGAAGCAGTCATTTAAACCTAATGTGCGTCGTAACAATAACAATCACTATAATAAACCTAGTCAACCCTATATTAAGAAGAAAAGAATTGTTAGACAGGTATGGGTTAGGAAGGATCAGATACATAGAGTCACTAACCATAAAGGACCCAACTTAGCGTGGGTACCTAAAAGCTGTATTTGATTCTCTTGCAGATAATAGTGAAAGAAAATAATCTATGGTATCTCGACAGTGGGTGTTCGAGACACATGACGGAAACAAGAATTTTTTTCTTTCACTAGAGCCCTTCAACGGTGGCAATGTCACCTTGGGAGACAACAAAAAAAGCAAAATAATCGGTGTAGGTAAGATTGGTATATCTCCTTCACATGCTATTAATAATGTTTATCTGGTAGATGGTCTTAAACATAACTTGCTAAGTATCTCTCAATTATGTGACAAAGGCAATAAAGATGTTTTTCATTCAAATGTTTGTCGTATCATAATTGAAGGAACTAGTAATGTTATTTTAGAAGGCTTACATAAAAGGAACGTGTATATGATTGATTTAAATAAAGTTACTACAAGTTCCTTTACGTGCATGAAAGTTACAGTGGATGATTCATGCTTGTGGCACAAGAGGTTTGCACACATCAGTCCAACAATTTAAAGAAACTCAAATTGTGGGATTTAGTTGAGGGTTTACCCTCAATCAAATTCGAACAAGAGAAGATGTGTGACTCATGTGCCCGTTGTAAACAAGTTAGATCTTCATTCAAACCAAAAAGAGTAGTAAGTACAGAGCGTCCACTTGAGTTGGTACACATGGATTTGTGTGGACCTATGAAAGTCAGAAGCCGCGGTGGATCAAGGTACGTATTCGTCCTAGTCGACGACTACTCAAGGTATGTATGGCCTATCTTTCTATTTACTAAAGATGAAACTTTCGATGAGTTTGTGGTACTAATGAAGCTCGCCCAAAACAAGTATGATAAAAAGTTAGTTTCCATTCGTACGGATCATGGCACCGAATTTGATAATCAAGCTTTTATAGAATATTGTAGGGAGAATGGTGTAGGACATAACTTTTCTGCACCACGAACCCCACAACAAAACGGTGTCGTGGAACGAATGAATAGAACACTAGAAGACATGGCTCGCACTATGCTTTTGTGTAGTGGCCTTCCTAAGAACTTTTGGGCCTAAGCCATTAGTACTGCATGCTATGTGCACAATAGAGCTATGATTAGACCTATTCTCAAAAAGATTCCCTATGAACTTTTAAGAGGGAGAAAACCTAATATAGCTCACCTTCGTTGCTTCGATAGTAAATTGTTTTGTCCATATTAATGGAAAAAGTAATTTAAGCAAATTTGAGCCACGAAGGGACGAAGCTGTGTTTGTTGGTTATTCTAATCATAGTAAAGCTTTTAAAGTCTTTAACAAAAGAACTTTGTGCATAGAAGAAAGTGTTCATGTTGTATTTGATGAAGATAATGTGCCTGAGCAAGTTAAACAGAATGAAGAAGAAGACATGGATGATTCCGACTTTCGCCTTTCAAGGGATGACGTGCCAGAAATCAATGAAGAAGTTATTGAAGGAATCAATGATGAACTTGATAAATCCACAAATGACCTTGAAAAGAGAATTGAGGCAATTGTTGATGATATGAATGTCTCTTCTCAAAATAAGGAAAATGAAACCGAAGTTATAACTGATGATGCTATAACTTTGAACCAAGATCAAGATGTTGTAACTGAAGTTGTACCAACTTTAGCTATAACCCCTGAGTCCAACTCAGGGGGAACCAATCTTGATTCTGAATCATTTGAGGAAAGTGAAAGTTCACCAGATGATGATGAGCCTAGGAACTCTAAGAAATGGAAACATAAGAGTTCTCATCCTATGGATAGTATCCTAGGAAGTTGAATAAGGGAGTTCAAACTAGGCGAACATTAAATAACTTTTGTTCATTCTATTCATTTATGTCTACCATAAAGCCTACCAACATCAAAGATGCACTTGCAGAATTCGACTGGATTGTGGCTATGCAAGAGGAGCTTCAACAGTTCGAACGCAATAAGGTTTGGCATCTAGTGCCACGAACTTCTAATCGAACTGTGATTGGTACTCGATGAGTATTCAAAAATAAGTTGGATGACTCAGGAGTTATAGTTCGTAATAAGGCTCGATTGGTCGTTCAAGGTTATAATCAACATGAAGGGATTGATTATGACGAGACATTTGCACCAGTAGCAAGACTTGAAGCTATTCGCTTGCTCATCGCCTTCGCGGCTCATAAAGGAATGAAACTGTTCCAAATGGACGTTAAGACTGCGTTTCTCAACGGTTATTTGGAAGAAGAGGTTTTTGTTGAACAACCTCCCGGATTTTTGAATAGCAAGTTTCAAAACCATGTTTTTAAACTCGACAAAGCGTTATATGGTTTGAAACAAGCGCCTAGGACTTGGTACAACAGACTGTCCAAATTTTTATTACAAAACAATTTTAAAAGAGGATTTGTCGACAAAACTCTATTTCTAAAATCCGTGGGTTCTGATTTACTTGTTGCTCAAATTTATGTAGACGATATTATTTTTGGTTCTACTAACAATAAATTGTGCAAGTATTTTTCAGATCTAATGACCTCAGAATTTGAAATGAGCATGATGGGAGAATTAAAATTCTTCCTAGGATTGCAAATTCAACAAAATAAGGAAAGAATAAAGATTCACCAACAAAAATATGTCAAGGAGCTAATCAAAAAATTTGGTATGGAGAACGCTCATCCTATGGACACACCTATGGTAACTGATAAAAAGTTGACCTTAGACGAAAATGGTAAGTCTGTAGATGAGACTAGATATCGACGTATGATTGGTTCTTTATTATATTTAACTGCAAGTAGACCTGACATTATGTTCAGCGTATGTGTCTGTGCTAGATTTCAATCATGTCCTAAAGAGTCACATATGATTGCAGTTAAACGTATCTTGAGATATTTAATTGGTACATCTAATTTATATTTGTGGTATCCACTTGAGTGTAATTTTGATCTAGTAGGATATTCAGATGCAGATTATGCAGGATGTTCTTTAGATAGAAAAAGTACCTCTGGATTTGCTACGTTTGTTGGACCATGCATAATCACTTGGGGCTCAAAGAATCAAAATTCGGTTGCGTTGTCTACTGCAGAAGTCGAATATATCGCTGCAGGACTGGTATGGTCTCAACTACTTTGGTTAAAGCAACAACTACGTGATTATGGTGTTAATGTTGGTTGTATGCCTGTATTTTGTGATAATACGAGTGCTATTGTTATTTCCAAAAATCCAGCTCAGCATTCTCGTACCAAGCATATAGACATTAGACATCATTTTTTACGTGACCATGTAGAAAAGGGCAACATTAAACTCGAATTTTGTAGTACTGAAAATCAATGGGCTGACATTTTAACAAAGGCGTTAGCGAGAAGACGTTTTGAGATTTTGCCGTTGGAAATTGGTTTAATCAGTAGCAATTAAACTCGTCATATTTATTTTGTGAACCTGCGTGACTGGCTAGAATAAGACGAGATTGTATGACTGTGTCCGCATATTTCATTGCTAGTATATTTGTGTTTAATATTATATATTTTACGTGAGTATCTTGCATATTAAGTGTTTTATGGAAATTGAATTATGAACCACATATTTGCCAAAAACCTATCATATTCACTTTCCAAATTGAACCAAAATTCTACCCATGTATTTTATTTTGGCCGAAAATCTCCACAACAATAATATTTTACCATATCTTTTTATTCACCTAATCCTATCCTTACCATGTCTCTACAAATTTAATTACCTTAGATTCCTTTTCCTATCCAAATTTAAAAAAAAAAAGGAAAAAGAGGAAGAGTAGGACGGCACCTCACGTGCACTCCTACAAAAACACAAACACCTTGTATGTCTACCAATCAATCACTACAACGCACCCAACAATTACCCAAATCAACCTAAATCGAGTCGGGTTCGGTGCTTGAAGGTACAAAAAGACGTCGAAAAAAAAAGGGTACAAGAGGTTGTTAGTGAAGACATAGAAAATGTATGCATTGGGTCCGGAATTGGTTTTTATGTCAAAAGGTGGCTCGGTAGTTGTTAAACCGAATGTTGCTGATTTTTCGGGGCTTGAATCAAAAATGGATGTGTTTATGGGTAAAGTAATGGAGTGCCTTGATGCGCAAGATAAGAAAATTGATGCGGTGGTTGACAAGGTTGTTAAAACCGTAGCATTGGGGAACTCTCGCTCTAACCGTGACCATGAAGGGTTGGGTGTGAGTGGTGAGTTGCGGAGTTGGATGACGGGAGTTGATGGTTGCCTAGCCAAATTAGAGAGGAATGTTGTCGATATTCGACAAGAGATGTTTAGGCAACGGGATCGGATGCAATTCTTGGTTAGCCAAGGAGGTGCATTAGTGAAGAGCGGTTCGGAAATGCGTGAGGGGATGCACACTATCTTTGATGCAACGGAGGCTCTTTCTTTGAAGGTTCGGAACTTCGATGTATACCTCACCACCCAAGCTACTCATGTGTCGACGTGCCTTGATTGCCTTTCTACTCTTGAGTACCGCACCCGACCCGACTACATTGACCCCAGCATCATTCGCCAACCCAATATGCCTTGATCTTCTTATCTTAGCTTGTTTGTTTCTTAAACTACTTACCATTCGGCCCATTTTGGCTCTTTCTACTCTATCCTATTTGGCCCATTTGGCACTAATACTTATTTCTTGTGGTTTGTAGTTTTTATCGACATTTAATATTTGATTTTGCTTGTTATATATCGTTTAATAATGCGTATTTTGCATATCTATTTCTTGCCTTGGGGTACGTTATTCTAGTCATTTTATATCATTGTTCTTGTCTTCTCAATGATGTCAAGAGGGGGAAGAAATGATATGATTTGAGTCTTTGCTTAAGCTTGCTCCTTGTCAAGACTCGTTATCTCTTAAAGTCTTTCAAGTTATAACTTTGGCTAAGTTGTTATGTTCTTGCGATCAAAGTTGCTATAACTTTGGAGTGCTTTGTTGAGGGGGAACCATACTTAGTCACAATGTTAAGAGAAATCATAAGAGACTTGTCATCATCAAAAAGGGGGAATTTGTTGGACCAATTTTATAGTTTTGATAATGACATGTGTCTACTTGATAATGTGCTTTACTAAATATATCATATGCGTGTAATTGTGTGTTTTAGTCTTATTATAGCTTGCAACAATTATGAGAAGAAAGATCAAAGTTATAAGAAATTCAGGCATAACTTTGACAAAGTCTGTGAGACAAAATTATAACAACTTCAGGAATAACTTTGGAAGTTTACATGGAAGTTATAGCTACCATGTCATAACTTTAAAGAAAATCGCATCAAGCAAGATCTACCTCAAATATCACAAGACTCAAGATGGAGGGTCTTTGTGATCAAGATGAAGAGATGATCCGTATACTGAAGATCTTTGTGAAGATTAGATAGTATAGGTCGTCATTCGGTAACTATTCCATTCGAGAGATTTTATGTTCAAAGTTATAGCTTTAGCCTATAACTTTGGATAATAAATGTTGATGCATGATTTTGGAAATAAAATGATTTAAATGTTTTCAAAAGTGAAAGAGTATTTTTATATTTGTCAAAAGTTTTAATAGAGAATATATTTATGAGATTCTATCGGTTAGTAATACAACTTATGGGTTGTCATGCTACCTAGGGTTTCTAATATATTCTATCTCAATTTGTTCTTAACCTAATAAGCCCACCTAGGGTTTGAGCCACTTAGGGTTTCGTGGAAACCTAGGATTGTGCCTCCTAGGGTTGCGTGCCTCCTAGGGTTTCGTGTAAGATAGGATTTCGGCCAACCTAGGCTTGTTTTCCTTGTTTACCTTAATCTAGGATTCTACTATATCTTTACAACAATATTTTGAGATATTAAAGATAAATATATTTCTATAAGATAAACCAAATAATATTTTGAGATAAAGATATTTCTAAAAGATCAAGCAAATATTATTTTAAGATATTAAAGATAAATATCTTTCTTAAATATTAAGCTAAGAGGCACGACATACATACTACTTGTGATTATTTTCCAAAATCGTTTTAAAGCAAACATTTGAGCAAAATATTTATTATTTTTACTGTTTGTTTTTCAAAAGAGTCGTACATCAATTATTGTCAATCGCTTGAGTGAAATACGTTATTGGATAATAGTACATCATTATAAGCTTACAATTCTTTAACGGGAATCTGTGTGAGTTATATTGTACTTTCTTATTAACGTAAGATAGTATAGAGTATTTAGTGATACTCACCTTGAGTTATAATCATAGTGTTGATTATACGAGTGGGTTGATAATTTTTGTAATCCGTAGAAAGGTACTAAAAATTATTAATCGAGAATAGTGGACGTAGGTTTCAACGTGTGAAACTGAACCACTTCAAAATCCGTGTGCCTCTCTCTTACTCTCTTTACTTTTCGTTATTTCGTTACTTACGCTTACTTTGATTAATTGATTAGTTGATTTTAATTCTATAAGATCAAATAATTAATTACATATCATATAAATCGAAAAAGTGGGGCTAGTTTTTAATACTCAATTCACCCCCCCCCCCTCTTTCGTATTCGATCAATAGACTCTACACCTATTAATTCGTCATTCATAGTCTACACCTTATACAATTCGCTATTTTAATTATCAAGTTAGCTTAGCTACTTTTAGTTAAAAAACAACCTAAACCAAAACACCCCCCCCCCCCCCAATTATATATTACAGTTATATATTATATTTAGTAAATCTGAGATAATAACTTCAGTCCTTGTGGGTTCGACTCTTGCTTACCCTATCTAATAGGTAGAATTAGCGAGTGCATATAAATTTAATTTTGACTGCGCAAACGACACGCATCATGAACCCATCGCACACTGCCTAATTATGCCAATGCATAGCACAATTCACCCCATTGCCTACAATGTGAATTACATTCATTATTATTACTATCGATCTTTGAACTAATAACTTATCCAAGACTCATAAAAGACTTGCCAATCAAGATAGTGATCGCGTAGAGACAAAGACACAAGACTCTTTCCTTTATTGAATCCCATCGCGAAACCTATCTTTAAGCCTAAGGAGTAGAAATCAAGACTAATTTGGAAGTTTTGTTGTTTTAGTGTTTGGGAGGACGGAGAAAACTGAAATAAGAAAAAATATCTGACAATCTAAAATAAATAATGCGGGTTCGGTCATGGTGCCACTCGATCGAGTGACCAACGCACTCGTCCAGATGAGTGTCTACTCGACCGAGTTGACAGTCCACTCGACCGAGTAAGCCTACTCGATGTAGTGGCTCACCGAGTAGGCTTAGAAACACTCGATCAAGTCCCCTTGTCCCAAATTCCAAAGGTCCAACCCCTAAGTCCTACGAAAATCGATATTACATATACCTACTCATCTTGTATTGTTAGTGTTTATGTGACTTATAGCGATGTCCTGCGATGAATATCATATTATTTTATGATGATGAATGAGTTGAGGTGGTTGAATGTGTACTATTGTAATTGTGAAAGTTTGTTTGAGATGCGTTATGGTGTGATACCTGTTAGAATATGACTTGAATCTGTTCGGATTCTGATCTGATTTAGTTTCCATATTTTTTTAGGAAACTATTATTTAGTTCCCTTGTCTGTTTAGGAAATTGCTACAGGATTTCCTATATCTGTTAGGGTTTCCTAAATCTGTTTAGGAAACATCTGTTATGAGAGTACTATATAAACTCTCATAAGTCGTTTGTTTTATTCATTCAGAAATCTGTCTGAATCATCTGAAATCTGAATACTCGGACGAGTATACTCTGAAATCTGTAATTCCTCAATATCAATAATATTCTTCCCTTCTGCCGGTGGACGTAGCTAACAAATTGTTAGTGAATCACGTAAATCTGTTGTCTTTTTTCACGTATTTATTTATCTTTCTTACATCCGTTATAACAAACTGGTATCAGAGCCAGATTTATCTGGGCTCCTGAATCTGGTAAGAAAGATGTCTGGAATCAGCGTGAAAATTGATAAATTCACGGGGAGGAATATTTTGAATATGTGGCCGATTAAGATGCGGATCTTATTGAAACAACACGGGATGAGGGTGTCGTTTTCGAGAAAGTCGACAGATCCAATCACCGCTGAGATAGCAGTTATGGAGGAGAAATTTGTATGTATAATTGTTAGGTCCGTGTTTGATCATGGCAAGGTGCTTTGGCATACTGTGAAAAGAATTTTCTGGTACCTCAAAGGTACATATGGTGTTATGCTCGCCAAGTCGGTTTCACCTAGTAAGTTCCAACAATGTTTGGACTTGCTAAAATTTGGGAGTATCTGATTGTCCCATGGTGGGCAATATCTGAGGCAGTAGGAAGGGAGTCGTCTGGTACATCTTGCATTATTTTAGTGCTTCTGGTACATCTGGCACTAGTTTTGTGCGTCTGGTACATCTGGCACTAGTTGTGTGCGTCTGGTACATCTGACACTAGTTTTGTGCGTCTGGTACATCTAGCACTAGTTTTGTGCATTTTTTACATCTGACATAGTTATGGTGCATATGGTACATTTAGTTTCCTTATTTGTTTAGGAAACTATTATTTAGTTCTCTTGTCTGTTTAGGAAATTGCTACAGGATTTCCTAAATCTGTTTAGGAAACATCTGTTATGAGAGTACTATATAAACTCTCATAAGCCGTTTGTTTTATTCATTCAGAAATCTGTCTGAATCATCTGAAATCTGAATACTCTGACGAGTATACTCTGAAATCTGTAATTCCTCAAGATTAATATGTTGGAGCCAGTGTCCTCCACAGTTAGTGCAATAACATAAATAAATCTCTGTAGGTTCACAGGGTATACTTTGTATTGTAATCAGTTGATTAACGTTTATCGATAACGGTTGGCTTGCTAGATAAGTTTGACGTTATTGTCATACAGATGGCGGTGATCAACTAGTCCCTAAAAGTCACACCTAAAGGATGTGATTGAGAGATGTGATTATTTGAGAAAATAATCATATTGATGCCTTATTAAATGACTAAAAGGTTAGTCGGTGTTTTTGACTAAAAGGTTAGTCAATGTGATGATGATATAATTATTTAATAACGATTAAATAATGTTAGCTAAGACGAATTAACTGTGATTCGTAATTAAATATAAAATGTTATATTTAGTTGTAGCATATAATGTGAGCTTAAACGAATTAAAATGTTAATTCGTAATTAAACATAAAGCGTTATATTTAATTAGTAGGATTATAAATATACCGATATTTATAATTGAAGTATATATTATACGATTGTCATAATAATTGTTATGTTAATATATCCAGTGCAAAATGTTGTAATGGACCTTATTAATGTATGACAACATATTAGACAAATGTAATATGTATAACATTATATTAAATGGAAGCTAATATAACCGAAAAAGAGTCCAAATACACTTTGGAATTTCGGTCAAATAGGGTAACAAAATAAGAGAAAAATAATCCCTTATTTTCTCCATTTTGTGCCGTGTGAAGAGGGAATATATGGGGAGAGTTTTACTCATTCTAACTCTCTAATTCATTCATCATTAATTTACATCACACAAAAAGATACAGACTCTTTTTTCTCTCTAATTTTCTAGCAAATACAAGGGCATTTCTCGATCAATCTTGGGTGAGACGATTAGGAGGATATCTACTTTGATATCTGTTCTTAGGCCGAATTTACGAGGACTAAAGGTTATTCCTAATCCCTTTGTTTATTATGCAATTTCGTTTATGACCCGTTAATCATATAAATCGTAATTTCATTATAATCCTGTAAGATTAAAGGGATGTATACGGATATATTCCCACAAGTGGTATCAGAGCCTTAGGGCTATGAAATTATTTTATGTGATTTTCATAAATATTTAATTGTATGATTATTGAAAAAAAACAAATCCGGAATTTTTTAATAAAACTCACGGTTTTATATTTTTGTGCCGTGATGAATTTTTTTTTTAGGGTTCCATTAAAGATTCATTCATATTATTGTTTTAATCTGTTAAAGATGATAATATATGAATTTGTTCATATTTTACTTTAATAACGATTAAATTAGAATGTAAATGGAATTGTATTGGATGTTAATGAACATCAATTTTTGTGCTATATATTTTCGGTATAAATTGTTTTAGATGTTCATATTAAAAGGTTAATTTGAATCATCTATTTGTATCAATGTTTAATAACAATTAGGCATTGTTTTGTTTTGTAACACCCGCAAATGTACCCTATTTTTCTAGTAAAAATATTTTACGGAGACTTTTCAGCAAATCTTAGTTTTAATTTAGAATTTAATTTTCCGAGTCGAATTTAGAATTTCCGAGTTCGTATTTGGAATTTCCGCGAGATTTCAAGAAAAACCCGTCTTGAGCCTTTTTTTACTTTATTGACTTTTTCCTTGACTTTTCCACTCACCTTTCATATACTCCTTCCTAACCCTAACCTAACTCACACAACTCATTTCTTTCTTCCTCTTTAAGAAAACCCAAAGAAACCTTGCCTCCATATTTGATCCATCTTCGAATCATCGCTACGCTTTCATTTCTTGCTCAAATTCATCTAGGTTCGTCTTATTCTTCCCCTCTTAGCTATCTCTATCCGTATTGGTAATAAAATTACCGTCTTTCTTGCTTTTTAAATTATCCGTCTTTCTCAAGGTGAATGATATTCATCTTTTATTATCTAATTGTATGTAGGTGGAGACTAGGAAGGTTTAGAAACCGTTTAAAGACGCGAAAAGGTAACGGTGAAGGGTTACTCGATATCATTTACGTGTTTTATGTTTTTTCTAGGCTAGTAATCGTATTTAGATTATGGTTAGTATGCTTAGGACTTGTGTTGTTGTTGTTGGTTGTTGTTAGTGGTTAATTGATATGTGAATTGATGGTTTGTTATGATAAATGAGGATTTTTGGTTGTTGATAACATGTTGGTTTTGATCGTTCCTGAATCCCGTGTGGGACGCAGGCTGCGTTGTAGGACGCAGGCTGCGTCGTGGTGACGCAGGCAGCGTTACTCGCTGCCGACTGCAGTTTTCCTGCACTGACCCTTTTCGTAAAATGATCATATCTCCTTCGTTACTTGCTTGTTTTGAGCTTGCAACATTCTGTTGGAACCGTAAGAGTATAAGCTATCACCTCCATTTGGAATTTCTGCATTTGAATGTCTAGAACTCTAGTTATGACCGTTTGAAGTGGACCCTTGTTTTCGTTGGGTTCCAAACAACGTTGTTTTGGAGAGGTGATCTATGTTTTTATTCATTATGCTTCATAAACTTGTTCTAATGCTTATGTATCATGTATTGACTCATGTTTATCATATTTAAACTTATATGATTCCCTATTCTCATGTTTTGTGACAGTTTTTGGTATGACCCACTTTTAGTCGGTTTTACCTTATGTATTTGTTGTGAGCACTAATTGTTCAGTGCTTTGAACTCTCATTCCCCGGTCATACTTTATACCCGTTAGACTTAAATGTCGGAGCGGTGAAGTGTAACCGTGATGCCGTTGTGCATTTGTTTAGTGGGGATATGACGACGTTGTTAGGAGGCGAACGCAATGCGTTGATCGACCCGACCGTCAAATGTTGTATCCTTGCGTGGTGGTGTCATTGCATGTAGCGTACTAGCTTGACTTTTGACTATAGATCTCTTTCCGCCTCTTTCGTAAAGGTTGACCGAATTTGGGGTACTCGGCGTCTATGATTGACCGAGTCTTGGATGTGGAACGTCTTACCACATGTCGAATCGGAACATGTCTTATTCCGAGAGTCTGGCCAGGTTTAGTCTTGGATGTGGAACGTCTTACCACATGTCAAATCGGAACATGTCTTATTCCGAGAGTCTGGCCAGGTTTAGACTAGGACCGTATTATTATCGTCGTCCTACCGAGAGGATTAAAGTCTTGTGTGTACGAAACGTCTTATCGTACATGATTCCGGGAAACGTCTTATCCCGTGAACTTGTTTGTCTAGGTCATGAGTATACGAAACGTCTTATCGTATACGGTTCCGGAAAATGTCTTATTCCTTGAGCTTCTATTGGCTTGTCTTGCTATTGTACACGATGCTAGTGCGTGCCATTAACCGTGAGAGATTGTGTTGTCATATTCGTATGATTTGATGGTCGTTTGTAAGTTGAATTATACGTGAACATGGAGTTGGACTCTTGCATGAATTAGATGATTGACGTGGTTTATATGTCGAGTTTCTATCTTATCAAGTATATGCCGCTAACGGTGAGATGTAAGCTCTAGTGAGTATATAGTTGCCTAAGGGTGTCTTCCCCGAGTCTATCAATAGCATGATGATTACGGTTTGAACTTCATATGCTCTTATCATTATATATTGAATTGCCTATCTATCCTTATCGTATCTCACATGTATATCTAAATGTATGCATGCTCTACTTTTGTATTTCCTTCTATGTATGTTTAATGTGATATGGCTGGGAGAACACGGAGTTACTCCCCACTGATTGTGGCTTTCATGTTTTTCATGGATGAACAGGTTACTTGCTTGGATGGCTTTTTGCTTGACATTTTGGGTTCGGGTGTGAGCTAGCGGGCGTTGTCCCTGGATAAAACACCTCTAGACGATTTTAGATAGTAGCTAATAACTCTGTTTTATGTTAACACTTTGAGAGACTACGTCTCTTGTGGTATTTTTATTTGGTTTGTAATATTTTGACACTCCTCGTATTTTCTATCTTGCATGTATAATGGTTTTTAAAATACTTTTTTTTTGCTAATTAAATCACATGCTTGTATGTTTTATTTCCGCATTCGCGAGGGTTCTCACAGTTGGTATCAGAGCTTTATTGCTCCCGACGCACACACGTGAACCCTAAACTTAAATTACTTGACCTTGAAATAATAAATGAGAGATGGGTAGACTTAAGGACCTAAGGTGGTAGTCTTTGGTGTGCTTGATGTTTGTGAGGTTCTAACTTGTTTGTTGATTGTGTTGAGTGATGTTATGTTTGTTTGTATCTACCGTCTTAAGGTGGATCATTTGTTACCTATAAGAAGTATCCTCTACCGAATATTGAATATTTACAAGCCTAATTGAATTGTATTTCTTCCTCATCTATGAATTCTCTCATCCTTACTGTATTATGCTTTCTTCCTTCTATCTAGGTGCTTCTTTCTCTTCCATCTTGTTTGCCTCTTGGAAATTACTCTTGATAGTTCCTCCATCTTACCATTGGTATCCTTACCTTCCCTTGTAACATTTTTGTGGATGCCATACCCATTTGTTTGTGGTATATTATACTTGGTCGGAAGAAATTTGAATTTTGTGGAATATTAGTGTTTGTTAGAATGAATTTGTGATTTGAGGAAAATGGTGTAAATCTAAATTCACCCTATATTGATGATTGGTTGTAACTCTAAGGAAAGGTAGTAAGATAAGTTTGATGATTTTAATGCTTGATGCTTGCCATGACTAATGTGAATAGTTCATGGTATTCGATGGTGTAAGGTTGAATGAGTTGGCTATGACTTCTTAACTCATTAGTAATTTAGTCTTTTGGACTTAGAAGTTTAGTATTGTTTTGAAGACCATGCTTATGATATGTCTAATTGGTGTAAATAAGAAGTTTTGAATGATATCTTGAGGTGCGAAATACTTTTTGAGGTTAAGTGACGTCTTGTGGTTTCCTATTGTGTGTTTGTGAGTATAGGCTTGGTGGAAAAGCATTTGGCTATAGTTCTTGGATTTAAAGATATGATCTTATCTTATGGTATCAGAGACTCGTTTGAAGTAGTAAGGTTTCGTTAAGTTGAACCATATTACTTGAGGATTATAGATATGAGCGAGATTCGATGATGTGAGCTATGATGGAAATACCTTGGGACGTTAATGATGATGTTTGACTTGAGGTTGTACTTTGTTAATAATGAACTTGTGGGCTATATGAGTTGAAAATGACCGAGTATAAGGGAGTATTTGTTAGTCCTTCAGTTAAAGAAACCTTTGAGGTTGTGTTGAATATTTGAGCTAAAGGAATTATACTATGCTTGAGTTGCAATTCCGCATTTGGGAATCCGTGTGTTATGAAAGGATGGATGAATTGGGTTGTAATCGATTTGTTAAATCTAGGTGTACCTTACTTTGATGATTGTGGTACGATGGTCCCTTGTAAGAGACCTTTGTTTGGGATGAGTTGCTTTACTATCACCCTAAGTCTGAAAAGAGAAATTTTGTGGATTAAACCTTAAACCTTTACTCGTGCCATCATTCTTTTTCATTTCCATTCTTGAATGTTTTTGTCAAGATTGATCTTTAAGAAATCGCATGCTCGTATCTTCTTTCTTACTCAGATATATTCATACCTCTACTATCTGCTTTGTCTCCTTCTTGACCTCGTTATTTTCAGCGCCCCTCTCTTGTAATCTCGTGCCTTATTTGTTCCCGTGTTCTCCTTGGGATTCCTTATCATTTTCTATCCCATTGCTCCTTCTTTTTTTTTCTCTAGTGGATTGGATATTCCGTTTGTAAGGCTCAGAGAATAAGCGTGATGTAATTTGGGATTCTTTAGTTAGAATATGTGTATTTGGATTTAGCAAATTTCATGTTGTATTTCATCATGGGAAATAGGACTTAAGCTCTAGGATGAATCCTAATAGTGATAATGTATCCTCTCTTAGTGGTTTTAGATTTGGAGTTTGGTATTGTAGTGCTATTTTGGGAATCGAGTTGAGCGTGATAATAGTTCATTGCTGTTGGGTATTATAACGGTTGCTTGGGATATCATTTGGGAATTAGATGTCTCTAATTGGTGGATTCTAAAAGAGACTTTGCTTTAGGGAATTTAAGCTGGTACCCAAAGATTGAGGAGTATGTCATAAATGAAAATCGATTCATTTTGAGTTTTAGATGAACTATATGATTTGAATGGTGGTCTAATTGCCAAGTAATTGGCCATTTGTGGTTTGGAATTAGTAATTCTCTTTTAATCTGAAGGATTCATAGTTCGAGATTGAGAAATGTTCGTTGCAAGCTTTGGATAGTGAATGCTCGGTTGTTATGGATTATAGAGTTAGAATAGTGAACCCATCTATCTTGAGGATTAGTAACCACCATAGTTTGCTAATATAACAATTTATATTTGAGGCTTCACGCGTAGTAATGATCGAATTAAGGATGTTATGGCGTATTAAAGAATTATTATAATCGATAATGGATTGTGGATTTTTCCTTGTCGTGAGATCTGAGATGAGGCTAGTTGGATCATAGATAATTATGTTTGATGCTTTGATTAGGATTGTTGTAAATAATATTTATAAAGTTTAGCGATTTAGAATGGTTAAGGTGTAATTGAGGTAAATTACATTCTCTTGAGGATTTGGTTTATTAGTAGAGTTAGTAATGTCGAATTCTTGTAGATCTTCCTGCCGACTTTATCTTGATCTTCCTATCCCAAAGAGTTCAATTTGTTTTGTTTTTGCGTGTTTTGTATATATTTTGTTACCATGAATTGTGTGTGAATTGTGCGAGTCGCTCTATGTACGTGTAATGTCCTGTTATTTGATTTTATCTTTGATAAAACCTTCAAATTTATATATTGTATTTCTAATTTAACGTTTCAAAGAAGTCTCCAATAACAAGTCCAAACATCCAACCAAACACAAAATCCAAATATAAAAGCTGGTGACTAGTCCTGCACTTACTAACACTTGTTTGATTTTCGATTTTACTATTTCGACTTTGATTTGGTTTTGATAGCTAGAGTTCTCGTTCGCGACGGGCACTCTTGTGATTCGTAAATAAAGTTTCGCACTTATGAAAAATTTCCTTAAACCGTTTTCGAGAAGGACATCATTTCATAAATGTTTTCCCTTATAAAAGTTTTCGTATTAATTTTGAAAACCGATTCTTGTCCCTGATACTTTTGTTTTCTACTCTCAAGTTTCGAGGACGAAACCTTTTAAAAGGTGGGGTGGTTGTAACACCCGCAAATGTACCCTATTTTTATAAGTAAAATATTTTACGGATACTTTTCAGCAAAATTTAGTTTTTGTTTAGAATTAAATTTATCGTGTCGAATTTAGAATTTCCGAGTTCGTATTTGGATTTTACGCGAGATTTCAAGTGAATCCCGTCTTAAGTCGTCTTTGACTTTTTCTTGACTTTTCCACTTACACATCTCATACTCCCCTTAACCTAATTCATTCTCACACAACCAAACACTTTCTTCCTCACTAAGAAACCAACCAAAACCTTGCCTCCATTTTTGATCCGTCTTTTAATCGTCATAACTCTTTTGTTTCTCGCTCAAATTCACGCAAGTTCGTCTTATTCTTCCCCTCTCATCTTCCTCTATCCGTATTGGTAATAAATTTACCGTCTTTCTCGCTTTTCAATTTATCCGTCTTTCTCAAAGGTGAATTATATTCATCTTTTATTATCTAATTGTAGGTGGAGACTAGGAAGACTTAGAAATCGTTTGAAGACGCGTAAAGGTAACGGTGAAGGGTTACTCGATATCATTTATGTGTTTTCATGTGTTTTCTATGTTAGAAATCGTATTTAGAATATGGTTAGTAATCTTAGGAATTTTATTGTTGATGATGGTTGTTGTTAGTTGATAACTGATATGAGAATTGATGATTTGTGATGATATATGATATTTGTGTTACGCCTTTGTGAAATTGTGAAACTTGTGTGATCCGTGCCTGCCCGAACAAGACGCTGGCAGCGTCGTGGGACGCTGGCAGCGTCGTGGGACGCTGGCAGCGTCGTCCGGCGCTGGCAACGTTACTCGCTGCCGACTGCAGTTTTCCTGCACTGACCCCTCTTTGTAAAATGATCATATCTTCTTCGTTACTTGCTTGTTTTGAGCTTGTGACATCCCGTTGGAACCGTAAGAGGATAAGCTATCACCTCCATTTGGAATTTCTGCATTTGTATGTCTAGAAATCTAGTTATGACCGTTTGAAGTGGACCCTTGTTTTAGTTGGTTTCCAAACAACGTTGTTTTGGAGAGGGGATCTATGTTTCTTATTTATTGTGCTTCATAAACTTGTTCTAATGCTTATGTATCATGTATTGACTCATTTGTATCATAGGTAAACTTATATAATTCTCTATTCTCATGTTTTTGTGACGGTTTTTGCTATATCCCACTTTGAGTCGGTTTTTACAAATGATACGGTTTGAGCACTATTTTGTTATGTGCTTTATACTCTCATTCCCTTGGCTACCTCCACGTTCATAAGGTTGGAATGTCGGAACGGAGATGTATCCTACTGCTTAATTGCATGTGTTAGTGGACATACGACGACGTTGTTGGGAGGCGAACGCTTAGCGTTGATCGACCCGGCCGTCAAATGTTGTGTACTTGCGAGGTGGTGTTATTTGCATGTAGCGTACCGCTTGTTATGTGGCTCGAGCTCTTTTCCGCCTCTTTCGTGAATTATATCGACCGAATTTGGGGTACTCGGCGTCTTTGATTGACCGAGTCTTGGATGCGAAATGTTGTCGCTTGTCGAATCGGAAAATGGTTATTCCTAGAGTCTGGCCAGGTTTAGACTAGGAACCGTATTATTATCGTAGTCCTACCAGGAGGAAATTAGTCTACATATACGAAATGAATTGAATCGTGTATGCGTTCAGGGAATGTTTTTCTCCCGTGGATGCGTTTTAATCATACTTGCAATGTACACGGTGCTAGTGCGTTTCATTTACTGTGAGAGAGGTCGTCAATGTATTGTTATGTGTGGATGGATGATTACATGATTGATTATTCATGATCATACCATGACTTGGCATGGTTTGTTTGTCGAGTCTCAATCTTATCAAACTTATACCGCTAACGGTGAGATGTAAGCCCTAGTGAGCGTATTCGGTTGCCTAAGAGTGTCTTCCCCGAGTCTTTGTATAGCATGATGGATTCGGATTTGTTTTCCATATGCTCTTATCATTATATATTGAATTGCCTATCTATCCTTATCGTATTTCACATGTATGTTTATATATGCATGCTTCTACTTTTGTATTTCCTTCTATGTACGTTTAATGTGATATGGCTGGGAGAACCCGGAGTTACTCCCCACTGATTGTGGCGTTCATGTTTTTCATGGATGAACAGGTTGCTTGATTGGATGGCTTTTTGCTTGATATTTTGGGTTCGGGTGTGAGCTAGCGGGCGTTGTCCCTGGATGAAACACCTGTAAACGTTATTTAGCTTGTTTGCTAATCACTTTTAGTTTGATAACATTTTGAGAGACTGTCTCTTGTTGTAGTATATTTCGTACTTTGGTTTTTAATATTTGACACTCCTTGTATTTATCTTGAATGTATAAAGGTTTTTAAAATACCGTATTTCCGCTAATTAAATCACATGCTTGTATGTTTTATTTCCGCATTCGCGAGGGTTGTCACATTAGTAATCATATTAAATTTGATTATGAGTTATAATGTGCGTTGACTATGTTTCTAGTTGAATAACACTTTGTATTTGATGATCGGTAATATTTATTCATATGGTCATATGGATGTTTGTAGTGTTCTCACTATGCTTATTTCCTAGTATTTATACTAGTACCATTTTCATATGTTTTATTATATGGTGTTATATATATATAATGTATGAAAATGAGTCCTATAGAGTGGGAATGAGTGTATTGTGTAAATTCTCTTGAATGAGATACATGAAAATGTGGATATTGAGCGGTAACATATGGGTATACATATGTGGCTTTATAGCATGGCGTATTGATATAAGGTGGTATTAAGTGCCCCTAAATGGTACCTTTGATTGCCTAATTTTCAAGTTAGAAATGAGCTCACCCATATAGGATGTATATGTTGAGTTGTGTTAAATCTCACATTTGACTAGTTATGTGATTTGGTCATGTAAAGAAATATTTAAGAAATACGATGTTCTGATCAATGGATATTTTGATCGGTTATTTAATAATGTTGTTAATGTGCTAACAGTTTAGTTACGATTGTTTAACATGCTAATGTTCTCTGCAAAGTATTTAAAGTTTGATGTTATCAATTGACTTACCTTGAAATTTCAGTAAAAATGCCTTGTTATAGCTATGAAGAAATTGTGGTGTTATGGTGGTTTAGCCATGTAAGAGGTAAATCAAATAGCTTTGAATGTTCATTTTTTTGACAATTTCGGTAATGGAGTAATCTTTGTAGTATTATTGAAATGTTTATCTTTGGCATAGACCAAAGATGTTTTACCTTATAAAAGGTGGTTATTTCATCGTGTGCTTCTATGAAGGACATGGGGGAGGTAATATGATCCTTGGTAGTAGGATCAAAGGTGAGAGTATGATTATTATTCTCCGGTTAATGCTCCCAAGGGTCGAGTATGATGCTTTTATCCAATGGTGAAAGTGGTGTCATGACTCGGGTACTTCTGTAACAACCCGAAAAATACCCAATTTTTCTAGTAAAAATATTTACTAACACTTTTCAGCAGACTTAAGTTTTTAAAATAGAATTTATTGTTTCGAGTCGTATTTTGAAATTCCGAGTTCGTATTTGGAATTTCTGAGAGATTTCATGAAAATCCCGTTTTTTAGTCATCTTTGACTTTTCTTGACTTTTAAGTCGTCTTTGACTTTTCTTGACTTTTTAAAGTCGTCATTGACTTTTCTTGACTTTTAAGTCGTCATAAACTTTTCTTAACTTTTTAGTCATCTTTGACTTTTCTTGACTTTTTAGTGCGACTTTTGTTGACTTTCGTTGACTTTTCCCGACTCACCTCGTAATTTTAAAGACCGAAATTTTATTTGAAAAATAATATATTTAATTTATTTTTATTAAGATTTATTTGAATTTATGATAATTTAATATAATTATTTTGAATTTATTCGGAATTAAAGAATAACTTTTATGATTTAACCCCAAACGTCATTTAACTATTCCCGGGTCAACTTAAGTCCCGAAAACCGACTTTGACATGAGTCATACGCCCCATGTCATTTTTTTTCCACTCATATTAGATCTTTTAATTAATATGATTAAACTAATAAAAATATCTAAGATATGTGTAACTTTATTGGTCTGTCAACTGAAACTCCGCAAATCGCGTAAAAAACAGACCCGATTCCTTTCCAAATCACACGTCTCTTTTTCCCCTATTAAGCATGATATTGTCTTTCTTTTAATCACTCACCAAAAAACGTTTCATTTTACATCAATCAAATTAAGATCTAATTAATAGGTCGTCATCGTTCTTCATTCGTTCTCGTCGTTCTTCATCGTTCTTCGTCGTTCTTGAGCAAAATCGTCATAAAACCTTCATTTCTTATTCAAATCCGTCCTAACTTATATTTCTAGAATCTCCTCTTCGCTCTCAATCTTCAAGTACGGTTTATTTTCAATTCCGACAAAATCGTTTTCAACACTTTAATTATGGAAAATCAAGTTTTAATTCTAACAATATTATTCTTGTCATTTCTTATAAGGGGAAGATTTTGAAGACGAGTTTGGTGACTCGTATATTTTGGGTGAAGATTAGTAGACGGGTTTTTCTTTACTTCTTATTTTGGTGCTACTTGATTTTGCTAGCTAGGTAACGATTCCGAGTTACTCGACGAATATATGTATAGCCTTTGTTTCTTTTGTTTTTGGTTCATCTTTTGTTTTTATTCATGTTATGATGATTTATGGATTTTTAGTTAGTAACATGATAAGTAGTGGTTTTTATCATGTTGTATGAATTTATGACAAGTCTAGTGTTCTTGACATTTTTTTAGGATTTTTAGTAATCATGATTTTGTATGGATGATGGTTGAATTGGATGTTAAAATGGTTGTTGATTAATTAAAACATGTTAGAAATGATTTGGTGTGAATGATGGTGGTGGCCGGATAAGGTGGCTGTGAACCGGACCAAACCAGCCGGTCCAGGCCGGTTCAGACCCGGTCTGGGTGGTCCATGGTGGGTCCGGGTTTTGGTCTTTGGGTTGTGTCGATGTTTGATTGTTATGTTGTTGTTTTGACGGGTTTTAATTATGTTAAAGCATGCGGGAAATAATTAGAAACGGTTTTAGTAAAATCGTTAAAATATGTCAAAACAGCCCAAATAGGCCGTGGGGCCCATCCAGGTCCATGTGGGTCCGGCCCAACTCAGCCCGTGGGTCCCACTTTGGGACTTGTGACGGTTTTTGCGTTATCGTCATTTTTATCGCGTTTTGTAATAATTAGCAAGCGAGAAATATTAATAAGTAAAATATTTAATTAAAAAGGTTTTTCATTAAATTATTATTTCTCACATGTTAGAAATTATAAGACGAGATCGTAGTTTAATTTAATATCCTTTAAGTCAAGCGGGTTTTAGTAAGATTAAATAATTCACATGTTAGAAGTTTTAATAAAATAACATGTAATGAATATGAGGATTTTTATGATCAAGTCTATGTGGTAAAGACTCTGTTTCTAGCCGGTTTGACCAAACGGGTTTGGTCAAACTAAGATCTAGTCAGCCCCGTTTTGACTGATGACCCGTCGCGGGACTCGGGTCGGGGATTTGTCTTCAGGTAAGGTTTTATTTTAATGAATGAACGAATAAGCCTTAGTAGATATGAGGCGATATGATATTTGAATATGATTTGTATGCAATTAGTCACATGATAGGAAGTTGTTTCTGTGACGGTTTGATTGTATGATAAATGTCGTGTTGACTAAGTACCCATAGAGAATTATGAGTATATGGCGTCATGACCATTCTAATTCTAAATGAGTAGCTTGGACCATGACATTGATAGGCTTTACTGTCTTTAACGAGTATATGTTCACCTGATGATAGCTTTTGTGTCTCGGCTTGGTGGGTTTATATCCAAGTCGGGGCATGGCTGCCTAATCCATTTTGGGGATGGAGCCAGCTTAAGTACTAGCCATCTCTGCTTAGAGGGTCGCCTAGTAGAGTTTCTCGTGTACGGTTATGTCATGAGACGGGGAATGGAATAGCTGTTGTCGCTAGGTCTGATCAGTCTAGGACTAGGATGTTTTCCTACCTTGTGGTATAGCCTCGAGTTACAGAAGTCGACTATTGACGGTACTAGGAACTTATGCCTGTTTGTAGACGTATTGGTCTTTCATGTTTGTATGATTCTATTAGTTTTAGAAGGTGAGATGCAAGCCGGCTAAGATTGATAGAGTTTGGATTACCGATTGTTAACTGATTCACATGATTACGTGTTGATTAGGGTTTGAGTGTATCATGGCCACGTTACAGGGTAACCTCTGAGCTAGCATACCAGCTTCCCTACCTCTTGTTATATTTTATTATCGGATTCACATTATAGCTTTCATATGATAGGTTATATGTTAGTTAATTGTTTCATAACATGAAAAGCATATCATATATGTTAAGGTTTTGTATTTTCTATATACATTGCTTTTATGTTATTCATGTTTAATTAAACTCGACATTTCGTGGCTGGGAGAACTCGGAGTTACTCCCCACTGACTGTGGCTTCCGTGTTTATATTTAATGCGGTCGAACAGGTGGTGAATGCATATTTGGGGTACATTGACGAGCTCGCGAGCGAAGTATTTACCTTGGACCTATATTCGGTTCTTAGATTGTATATTATTATATACTCTTTTCATTCCGTATTTATACGGGAGATATGTCTCCCGTCTTGTATATTTCCTTTGTATAATATTATTTCCGTTTTGTAATGACCCTTTTTATTTATGACACCTTCGTTATGTATTATTATCTTTTATGTATTTAAATAATTTTTTGTTTTTTTTTTTTTTTCTTTCCGCAAATTTGAGGGTGTCACATGGTCTACCCATACCTCCTGAGGGTAAGCCTAACAATGCTCAGAATCCTCTTGGAGTTCTGATGATTACCAACGAAGAATCCACCTTTGATTGTTCACACCTCATTTCCCCAATGGAAGATGAGATTCACATGTTAGAAAACGAGGGAAGATACTCCACCATTTTTCCTACCATCAATGACTTCTTTGCATGGGCTAAGAGTGTGAGTAGGCATGTTTTGGAACTTGAAACAACCATAGCATCCCTACGCATTCCAGGCGCCACGCCCCAAGGAAGCATACCCCAAATTCATATTCTATCTCAAGAGTCTACAATGCAAGAGGTGATCAACGCATCTGATGATCTAGTCGAGCGAAAAATCGCTTTGGAAGCCGAAATTATTAGACTGAGAGAACTCAATACCGTAAACGGAATATGGGCCGATGGTGACGAGGATGAGTACCTCACAAAACCTATTCAAACCACAGACAGTAAAGATACAGTCAGGGCTAGTGAGGATCAAGATATAGACTACCTTACTCGATCAAGGCGTCCTTATCAAGGTGTCTCTCAGAATAGTCCTACCACCAATGGTCCAGTTACTAACACCAACCTCTTCACCCCAAATGATGGCGAAGATAGAACGACTGGCCATCTACTGAAACAACTGCAGAAGATAAAGGCTGATATTTCAGTCTGGCAGTTAGATGCGAGCTCCTTTCCTCATCGCCAAGATTTATTACAAGCATTGGCAAATTTAAATGTAGTGCACGACTCTACACCCGACGACGTAGTCAACTTGGTCCTCCAAGACGCATTTAAGCTAAGTAGCCCAGTTACTTTCTCAGACGAGGATTTACCTCCTTTTGGTGCCAGACACAATCTCGCCATGTGAAAGTCCTAGACCTCTAATTAGACTCCTCTAATTAGTTCATTAATTTAAATTAACTTAATGATTTAGGATCTAGTTATCATGCATGCAAATATAAAAACATAAAAGAAAAAAATAAGACGAAAACATCCTTTCATTGGGAATTTTCGGTTCAATATGGGCACAATAAGAACTCCTTCTTATTGTTCTTGAGCATGGAATTAGTGGATGATCCTCCATAAACCAACCTCCAAAGTACAAGGTATCCTTCTTGATACACCCAAGAATCAACCCAAATAATCTTAACTTATTATTAACTAGATAATAAGTAAGATATAATACTACTAATATTATTGTATTACTACACTAGTAATATGACATGAATATTAGCTTCCATGTGAGTTTAGAGAGATGTTGGAGGTTTTTAGAGAGAAGAAGAAAATAAGCATAAGAATAAATTAGAGCAAAATGTGAACAAATCTTGTTTACTTATAAAGGCCATATGGCCGGTCATCACTCACTCAAATGAGTGATTATTGTGCTTATTTTATTCTCATGCAAATAGGTAGAGTGTGGTAGTAATGGTAATGATATTGGTGTCATAACATAAGGTAGAGTGTAAGATTAGATGAGAACAATCATCATTGATCTCCACTAACAAAAGATCCGGCCCATACTTGTGTTATGTGGTCCATTTTCATTTTTGATATTTGTCCCACAAATACTTATAATCATATGTTTAATTATCTTGTATAATTAAGTGTTAATTTGATCATATAACAATTATATGACTTAAATTAATAATCAATATACACTCAACTTTTAAGTGATATTTAATCATTATATAATGGTTCTCACAATTTCCAGTTAATTTATTTTACAACTTATTGTAAATATAATTAACTAATTACCTCTACCTCAAAATATATGCATAACCTCAACTAATTTAATGAATTAACTATTAATCACTAAATAAAATCTTATTTAATCGTATTAAATAAGACGTAAAATTTATTTTGTCAGTTATCGTATAATTGACTAATAAACTTAAATGGAATGAGTTCCTAACTCAATTTCCAATAAATAACTCTAGTAACTAAACGTACATATCAAATATATTTAATGCGCTAATTAACTGTATCATATACAAATAATTAGTTATACTATTTTGGTTTCATCCTATAGGTGTGACCTAAAGGGATAAGTTGATCACCGCCATCATACGACAATAACGTCAAACTCTAGTCAGCTGAGCGTTACCGATTTACGTTAATCAACTGACACGGAGTATCAAAATATACTAATCATGCCACGTATATTACAAATGAAATTTATTATATAAATGCACTATTGTGGAAGACACTTACTCCAACAATCTCCCACTTGTTCGATACAGGTTATGCATGTAGCAACACTATTGCGGAGGACTCCTCCTCCTACAATTACTCCCACTTGTCTCGACAAGTTGTGTGCTACCGATTCACTTGTCTCTTTTGCGTCACATCCTCCCACTCATCGCAAGGTGTCTTACAGGTCGCACTTGCGATTGAAAATTATAAATAAAGTGGTTTTCTCGATCTGGGAGAGTAACTGTCTGACCGGAAAATCAACCAGAGATCTCTTTCGAGTGTGGCCACGCATTTTCAGTTACAACTCCTCGAGTGGCTCGAAGATGTTAATACCCAACGTGGGTAGACACTTCATGTTGACCCATCTTACACTGTATGATGCAGATCACCATGACCCAGAAGATGTCCATCGACCTCCTTTGACGGCACGACCTAGGACAAAAACCAAAGTCAATCGGAAACTACACCGACTCAGGTAAATGGTCACCAGTCTAAAGAATCGACTCATAAGAATAAAATAGAAATCCCCGCCACGACCAGGCTTCAACAATTTTGATAAGGGACTCTATTATGGTCACTGCCCAACAGAGTGTCTCCACGGTATGTCTACCAGTCATCTCCATGACCCCATGGTGATGAACCAACAATCGCTCGACTTACAATCTAGTCACTTTGAGACGTCACCTCAAATTAATGACTAGGGACAA